>JALLKD010000448.1:0-33937 GCA_023509735.1 Fusarium liriodendri | reverse complement strand
ATGATGTTATAATGTGTTGAAGATCTGTTCTTTATTATAGTTGCAGCCCGGCCCTTGATGGGTTAACTGAGCCCGAAGATCGCACTAAGGCCTCAAGACCTTGTTCATAAGCGAGCTCCATGTATTAAAGCCATGGGCAGAGAACATCGCCACGAAACTACAGGATGCAAGAAACTACGTCATATTACGATCGCACACGACGTTGACGAATTGGGCAAAGTGACTCTACCACACGATCTAGTCGTCTCAGCACTTGTCAGGGCTGACATGCATAAGGAGACATCAACTAAACGATCTCAACATCGAAAAGGATTTGGGCCCGACTAGAATAACAATTGCATCATCAAGAATTACGTACAGCATGGCGCTCATAAGCTTATTACTCCTTTGCTCAACGTTCTGACGTCCTTCTCTAAGATACTTGTCACGAGTATGATGTGTCTATGGCTGTGGTTGGTTCGCCAAAATCAGACTGGATGGACAAGAATGTGACATGTGGAAGCGACAGGCTCCGTTCTGACGCTAGCTTAACTTAGCTCAGAGAGGAATGCGTTCATCATGGTGAGCCGGCAAGCGAGCCCACACTGAAAGTGATTAATGGACCCATGGAAACACTAGTCATCGTTTTCTACTACTCTGGATGTGACCTGTTTTCATTCCCATGCCACTCTCCAGTATTCAGAGTATCCGAGCAATCTTTACTAATATTATGTAAATAAAAGACGGTTCCGATCTTTTCTTGTCCCAGTGCCGCATTCAACACAACAGCCTGTGCAGCGCTGGAATTTGCCATGGGTCCATCTGCTTCTGGCCTTTGGTGATGGGAATGCGCCACAACCTAAGACAGAAAGATCAGACGATAAAATGCCACGTACGCCGACAATGGAATAAGTGGAAAAGTTTGATGAATTAGTATGCAACTAAAGAAGGGTAGAGAGCAGCTGTTAAATGTGCTCGCGACCCTTTGGACCGGACGGTCCCCTCGATGATCCGCCTTTTCATCCTGACATGTTTCAGAGTCAACTCTGTAGCCACCATCATCGGTTCCTCAATAGAGACCAAATAACCTTGATCTATCACCACGGCTCGATATATTTCTCTATTTCGACATTGATACTGACGGATTACGTCCAACAAACATGGCCCCCGGAGCGTCAGAGCTTGTTGTATGTTGTGGCATCTCGATCTCTTCCACCATCCGCTAATAATAACAAAGGCAACAGAGTGGGCTCTGATATCACTGTCTACAGCCGTCATAGTCGCCCGCATCTACCTTCGACTCGGCATCCAAAAGAGAAAGCTTCTTGGAAGCGATATCTGGATGACAGCAGGATGGGTGATGGGGATTGTCGTAGCCGCGTTCTGCATCACCTTTATCCGCTTGGGAGTCATGGAGCAGGATATCTACCCATCTTTGAGCAACTATGATGGTACAAAGGAAGACAAAAAATATGTTCACAAGGTATAGATGCAAAGAAAACTGGCAAAGAACAATTATTGACTCTGGTCTAGTTGCTTTGGATTTCCACCCTTCCCTTTTTGACCGCATTTTACCTTTGCAAAGCTGCCCTGCTTTGTGTCTACCTACAAGTCATTCCCATCTTTATGATCAAGAGAAGGATGTTCCTTTGGGCCACTATAATCTTTGTTTCTCTTTCATACCTTGTCACAATCATCATGTTCTTCACGACCTGTACCCCTATCAGCCGATACTGGTTAGTCATTCTTTCTGAATCATTCTACAAATCTATATCTCAGACCTACTAAACTTGACAAGGACCCTTGGTACCAACCGTCAATGCCTTACTTCTTCTTGGATGGTTTTTGCGAGGACTTCCTGGGCTCTGAACTTTGCTGGAGATATATTCAGTAAGCATCATCCGTCCATTCTGAAACGAGAAACAAGTGCTAAGAAGTCTAGTCTTCGCACTTCCTTGGCTTATCGTCCCTGATCTCATGGTCAAGGGGTGGCTTAGAGTTGGGATTTACTTCACGTTTCTCCTTGGAATCATCAACATGGTCATGACTATCGTTCGTTTTGTCAAGCTATATGGCGGAAGAAATGAGGGCGAGTTATCTTTGGTCACAATTCGTAAGTCTCTCATAGCTTCAACGTTGGCTAAGATTAACAGTAACCCAGACTTTTGGAACTCCCTGGATTTGTATCTCGGCTTGGTCATCGCGTGCCTGCCCTCCCTTCGACCTTACTTCAACCTTGCTGCAGAATCACGCGCTTTCAGTTACGTCAAAGGGAAAACATCTAGCCGTGTCAGTGGATATACAGGCAGTGAGAGTACTCAATCATCCAGGGGGGTTACAGTTCCGAGCAAGGCAGCGGTTGGTCCTTTTGTTGTGCCTGCAGATCGGCTTTCACAGCTGTCGTTGCATGAGATGAATACACTCCCAAGTCAAGTGTAAAAGCATATTGATGTAGTTTAGGATGGACTTGGGTAAAATAGATTGTTGAGCGTCTATAACGATTCATTTTACACCATCAAACCCCTCTTCAAAAAGTCTTGGGTTATTGTTCGACCCCTATAGTCGTGTGGCTCTATCTGAGTGAACAAGAAGTTTAATTTTTACTACCAAATGTCTGAAACTGGTGCGTCTACATAGAAAAAACCAAGATATGCCAGTGCGCGCTGCGTACTTGTGTAGTGTCATTCTGCGACGATAGGATAGTCTGATACAAAGTCATGCGAGTCATGTACGCATACAAAAAGGGATTTTCAGTCCTCTTGGCCGTTTAGTATGAGTCTAGCAGGGACCATCCTTCTTTCCAGGGCCGCTGTAGTTCTGGCAAGGAGTTTTGGCGTCAGTGCAGACATTGACAAGCGTAGCCTTGTCACCGTTGGCCTTTGTGATCCCGGCAACCTCACCACCCTTGCGGGCAGTCACACCCTCGATGTAGACTTCACGGGCACATTTCTCGCACTACTTGAGATGAGTGACCTTTCACGTAGGTATAACAAAGGAGCATCACTTACAGTACCGCAAGAACGGTAGACTTTGCCATAATCCTCAGCATAGAAGTTTATGATCTGCGTAATCATTAGGCTCATTGAAACGAGTCCTTGGACTGAAGATTTGTGTATGTACGTACGTTGACTTTTCCACATCCGTTGTGCTGAATAATCTTGTCGCTGGCATGGTAGGCACCGCCACCAATAATGTTGGTGACATCTCCGGCCCTGTCCTCTTTCTGAAAATTCAGTCAATCTCACCATTCTTGCCTAAACCATCCGAAATGTCACTTACGATAGAGATAGCATCCTCGCAGACGTCCTCAAACCAGACGAACTCAAGATTGCAGCCACCACCCTTGCAATAGACACCTTCTCCAACAGTCTTGCCGATGATGACGTTCCTCAGCGTGCCGCCCCTCTCAACAACAAAAGCAGTGTCCTTCTCACCACCCTCGACTTGTCCATTGCAAGAGCTAGGGTTTCGGTCATACTTGGCCCAGCCAGCATCAAAGACCTCGCCATTCTTGACGTAAATGGGTGCCGAGATCTGCTTAGTCAAGGTGGGTGTAGGGAGACCACCTTCGTATCCCTTGCATGCAAAGACAGGGGTTATCGTGGCAACAAGAGTGATAGCAATATTGGCGAGCATTTTGGCAGAGTTTTTAAGCAAAAGCTGACTGTTAATGGCCTTGAAAGCTAGAAAGGTGAGCAATGTCTTATGAGAAGGGTTATATATACCATAATGTGCTTTAGGCTTAATTTTGATACTGTAAGTAAGCTGAATCGAGAGTGTAAAATACAATGACTGGGCATGTCTTATTGGTGCGATATTTCCCGTTGTCGTTCCGTAGGTTGTCCTGATAATAGACGTGATTGGTGGTTTCAGAGCATGTCTTCCTTATTTGGAGCTTTCGGATGATAAGTGTCCGCAATAAAGTTCCTCTACGTAGTATATGAACCTCTGCCAAGAACTATGCGCTGTCAGGTTGCAGTGGTATTGAATCATTATTGAGGCGCTTAACCTGATCGACAAAGGCCATCGCAAACAGACTCGGCTTCGTTCACCGCAAACCCAACCATGATTTCCAAACCTGTCGATCGTTTCCAAATTCCGGATCAAAGCCGCCATCAAACGGTGTATGCCTCTCTGAGTTCCCGAGTCCCAGCCAGCAGATATCCTCACTCTCACTCCCTAACCAATGCCACACACTGTCAAAGTTCTGGGGGCTCGGAAAGCATTGACGGAAAATTCTCTGGTCACATGTGCTCGCTTTTGCCTAACGAAAATCAGTGTGGCATATTTTCGCATTTCTCATCTTTGATGGTTTCATGGTTACCACAGGCTCCTTCAGTCAGCCATTTGTATGATTTTTGGTTGACATATTCCATACTACCGGATAACCTAGCTGTGATGTCTCAAATCATGTCGTAGCCCCTGTACGTCGGACACGAAAGTCCATTAAATCCGCCGGTCGATGTCACTATAAAAAGTGATGGCTATATTAATTTACCGCGACTGAATTGTCAACCTCTCCGGCGGAAAAGACCCCCAGCTTAGCCCTGGAGTTACTAAGTATGCACACCACTGTGGAACTCTAGTAAGACATAGATTTCATCATTCTCAACGCCAAGATTAGCGGTGCAAAAGAATATGGAGTTTTAATATCAGCGTTGATCACTTTTTGTTTCTTTGTGGGAGTCCAGTGTCTTGATCTACCCTGTGTTATATACTACCAGGCATTTTCTTTTGATGATTGTGAGATCCCTAGCTTCATCGCGCGGCAGTCTGATTCTCAAACACTCATGAGTTTAGATTGACTTCTGCGAGATGACGCAAACACGTATTGTGACAACTTTATCGACTTTTCTTCCCTTGTTAAAGGTATTGTGGTGTTGCGTCGTGGCGGTGGGACGCAGTTATCGATAAGATTTTTGAAAAGACTTCTCAATCACGATTATGCCGGGAAAGCCTTGTTTGGTTGTTTTTAAATTGCGGTAGTTTCACTCTAAGAGATATCTAGATAACACCTCTGCTGCCCCTCATGTTGTTATGAGTAGCTGAGTTTCCTTAGGTACCTATGTTTAAAGGACACCTAGAGCTTATTTCTGTGCTGTTCAACCAATCCTTGAAAATATCGGTTAGATCATTTAGGTTTCCTGCGTTCTCCTGACCGATACTCCAGCTAACACGTGGGGGGTTAGCACATGTTGCGTACCAAAGTGTTGGGGCTTGGCTTGTTACAAGGCTCTCGAACATAGGCCACATGCTTCATACGAACGGGCAGCCTTCACGATTCAAGTCGAGAGCCATCAGCCCGCTAATCAAGCCCAAATATTACTTGATAGAGGCCTGTACTTAGGGCTTGTGTTACCCTACGCCCACATTTTCAGCTTTACCAGTGTAAGTGATAAACAAAGTTATGGTGAGTCATTCTTTTCATAAGAAACCTTTGGAGTACGATTCACTTTCATATCCAAGATCTATCCCCCTCCTCTAGCTAGTGAAGGGACTGGGAAGCCCTGAATCAATTTCTATGAACGGTGCCCCCGCAATCGAATTCCTGCTGAAACCATCAGAGTTTGGCGATTGCCCTCCTTATATTGCCCTTTCCAACACTTAGGAAAGGCGGAAACAAGCTACATCCAGTTCGTCTGATGAGTATGTATCCAGCATGAGCAAGTCATACCTGCCAGTGGCTGCTTGCTTTGCATTCCAAGAAATCTTGACGATGCCTTGTACAGTCTTCAGGGCGTCACAAGGGCTCCAACGATGTTGAACAGCGGCGTGCTGATAACAGGATAAAACTCGTACAAGCTACTGAGGATAGGGAGTGCGCCATGCCACTCAATATCTTGATCAGGGTGGCAACTACCCATGTCAACGTTGTTTCGGCGAGACGCCTTCACATTACCCAGTCGAGCACATGTATCCAGACATGATAATGATTATTCTGCTCAAAGTTGCAAGACAACCCCCTATAGATCGTAACAGACGCGGCTCTGCCGCCTGTTGTTTACAACGAAAACGATGTCGATGGCAAGAAACCGCCGAAAAATCATATCATTGGGATAACCAGGACAAAGATGGATCTAATCCAACAAATCCTTTGGCTCAGACAGGAATCACTTTTCGGATCTGCGCAACATCTTTCAACCAGAATGAAACATTAGGGCCCATAAGGCAAGTTGCAATAATGTCGCAGATCTACAGCTCGGCGCGATGTGTGATAACGTGGCTGGGAGAAGCAGACGATACGACTTGGGTGGATGACAATTTTACTATATATTATACTGAATCATTGCCCAAAAAAGTACTACAAATCTTACCTGGGTAAATATACTTAACCTCGAAACGAGACAACTACTCAACACGTAGGTAGAAAGTTGGTGATCCATTGATTCATACGGATCAGTTCTTCGAGACACGGTCATAATTATTCTTGTGAGATAAAAAAAGGTATAGACTTATAAATCACTTAGGAAGGAGTAAATAATCAAGTATATAGTTCTAATCCCAAGTTGAGTTAATTGGGAACCTACTGATCAAACACGGTGTGTATGACAGAGACTACTTGGCGATAAGCCAAAATCTCCTGCCTAGGGTATGACGCAGTGGACATGCAGAGTCAACCTGGCTTGCGAGCGGCTGATTAGGGTTTCCTAACGTCTTTAAAAACATGTCACCCTTCACATAACCCTGTCTAGGTGTTCGACCATATACGAAGCCACTGCCACCCGATAAGATCTACTCACTCAACGGAATATCCAACTTAATCTCGATTGAAACAATAATCCAGAAACGTGTGACCAGCCCCTCTCGCCTCCCCAGATCTCTCCTCCGCCTGTGTCTCCATCACGTCCTGCGGCGGCTGCAGGTCACGTCTCCCCAGCGTCGTCCCTAGGGCCAAGGCCCCCCAACCCGTCATCAGCAAGCATAGCCCCAACCACGCAAACACCCTCGGAAAGCTCACGTCCGCCACTAACCTCCCCTCGGCTGGTAGGGCCTTGTAAGTCTCTGTTTCCTGGCCGTACCCGTGCGCCAACATACCCCACGCCGCCAGGTAGCCCTGCCTTAGCAGCTCACCCACGTGGCCATCAACGTTCTCGTATGACGGTAGCTGCGACGCATTCATGACCGATAGCATGGTCATGAGATCCGGCAACAGCCAAATGGCCTCGTGGACCCAGGAGTTGGGCTCAAACTTGACATCACTGATGGCCGTCTGGTCCTCGACAACTCGGGGTGTGAGGTACGTTGCCCGGCGGCTCGTCGTTACGCCAGCGGTAAAGTTGACGCGACCGATGAGGTAACAGTTCTCGTGTACGCTGTTGACCCGGGAGCGGACACGATGGTACCCTAGGGCGTTGACATCGCCGAAGATGGTGTTTTTGAGGGCCGAGCATGGCGGGTCCGTCACGTTGTATCGGCCGAGCATGAGAGCAACAATGCGGGTGCCTGAGAAGAGATACGGCGGCGGCGGTGAGTCGGTCGTGTTAGGCCCTCGACGGAGGTCGGTCGAGTTGAAGACCATGGTGACGCCTTCGTGATAGTAGGATAGAGGCGTATCGTCGACGAGCGTTAGGTCGTCCCCTTCGACGTCATCCCAGTCGGCGCCTGTGAGTTCATCTTCGGATCGGATCCAGTGAATGTCGTGGATATCGATACAAGGTAGGACGGCGTCTGTGAGGACCGAGTCAGGGGGCAAACCATCGTTCCCGAAGAGGTGGCGGCACCCGTTGCCCGTGATAGATTTTCCGTGCGAGTCGACGGTCGAAGGGTCTGCCCACTCCAGATTTGCATATCCGGCCGCTGTCCGGAGTGGTCCCTTCTTGTCAAAGCTTCCTTGTGCGTTGTACCAGTACCAATTATTGTATCCAGTCTTCGACGAAATGGAGGCCACGGACACAGCGTTCTGAGACACGCTGAAGCCCACGTTCCAGTTCACAGAACCGGTCAGGATAGGAGCGGTGAAGGCCTGGATCATGATGACCAGAGTCAAGACAGAGATGTTCCAGCTGCTGAAGCTGCGCGGTATCATGCTGAGGCTTCGCGCACCGGGAGGTACTTTCCATTGGATCATCGACGACACGGCCGTCTGGGTCTTATTGTCGTTGGATTTGGAGAGCATGTAGCGGCCGCAGGCCCAAAGAACGATGGCCGACCACGACCCCGCGATGATCTTGATCACCACCAAGCTGACGGATACAAGGGTGGTAACATCACTGACTTTGAGGAGCAGCTTGCCGTCGTTGACGCGCGAGCTTTTCTCATCACCCGCCAGGTATCCATCCAGTGCCAATGCAATCGACAGCGCCAAAGCAATGCAGCAACCTGCATGAAGGAAGAGAATGGACCACACCCTTATGACCGAGGTTCGTCTCGCGGTGCCTTTGTTCAAGTTCTCGCTGGGTTGCTCCTCGGCAGGCTGCTCGTTGGTTTGCGGACTGGACTTTTCCGGAATATGGACATTGTCGAATAGGGGGTGATTTTCGCCAGCCTCTCGAGTATCGGCCATGTCGTCTGTACAATGGAGTCTGAGAGCTCCGAGTTACAAAGGTATGTTCACTAGTCGAGAAAGTTCTTGGGAGAAAGTTGAACCAGTGCCGCGAGCATCACCTATAAGAGAGGCCACCCGCTTTATGTTGAGTTTTACCGAGCATGCCCTTTTATTTTACTAGTACAATCACAACTTTAACAAGGTACAGGGAAGCACTCCAACCTCCGTTGCAGTTATGAGATCCACACGCTGTTGTGACTTGTCGACCTTTCAGCCCTCGACTGCGTTTGCGTTTTCAGGAAAGCCACGACATCTGAGAGGGCCCACTACAAGGTCATACTATTGCCTTATGCATCAACTGACATCCATCAACGACCAATCGCTGCTTGTAATAGCGAACAAAAGCGTGACAACCCTTCGGGAGTTGCAGTTGCCAAGACTGTCACTGCACTCGGCCGTCTCTTCGATGGATCACTCTTGTAAATAAGTGTGCAAGAAGCTTACGCCAAGAAACGACCAATTCTCGCTGTTGTCACTGTAATTGGCCAGGTTTAAAGTAGCGTGGAGACTGGCTGTAGACATTTGTTCAGCTTGCCAGCCAGGTTGCATTCATCATTAACCGACTTGCATTACCGAGCTCCTTTTCGCCCTCCTCATTTTGACCGCGTCCGACAGCCACTCGAGCGGCTGAATGTTGCAGTAGCCAAGAACGCCACAGTGAGAAATTACTGACAGGCTCAACTTAGCATGCGTGACCAAGGTTGCGTGGACTTTTACCTTTCAGTGAAACTCTCCAGGGTCGATCAGAATTTAGATGTCAATCCTTGCGTAGGTAGAGAGCATCGGACATGATATGCCTGCTATCGTACCACAGAAGCTACCATAACGTTATTTGCTTGAGGTTATTACTTAGCCTAAAATGCAGGCAGGCCGGCTGGGGACACGATGCTGTACTAGTAAGAGTCTAAGTTACATAGCAGTATGAAACCTACACCAAGAATTACGTTTTGGCAGCCTTGCAGTGAAGCCGCAATCTCACGCAACTCAAGGTGCTGCACCTGTAATCAGGAGGCTCTAAAGTGAGTCAACGTCCAATGTATGGACAGTTTCTGGCTGAACCAGAGGCGGCCGGCTTCACGTACAGACGAGGGGGTTGAAACTGTTATCTTGTCCCACCTGTACGTCCTTTCAGCCCAATGCAGGGATAACAGCAATCTTGCAGTTTTGAGATCATCTATGGGGGCCAAAAATAAATCCCTCAACTTTTCGCCTATCCTCCCAACTGCCGAGAAGAGAGAGACTGGCCTGCCAAATAGTGACCCCCAAAGAATGGCCTGCCAGAGAATAAGGCGGTGGCGAGCGAGGATGGCAAACTTCCGGGCTGTGGCAATGAAAATTCCGAGAATTTCGGAGGCGGTTCTTGAGTCTCTAGGTAAACAGCAGGTTCTCTCTCGTCTGCAAGCCCCTTCCAAACGACATGTCAAAAAAGCACGGTGGGGGGAAGTGGCCAGGCTGCTGCCCAAGAGACTTCAGCTTGTCCGCCGCCTGGGTCAGACTGCGTTCCTTATTGGTCGATATGTAGATTCCCGCCTCTTTGTTGTCACACGCAATGCGGTTTGTATGCATGGTTCAATTCAGAAGCAGGCAAAGTCCCTCCGCTTGTCCCTTTTCTATGGTCGATCCGCCCAGTCCTCAATAGTCCATTTTATCTGTTGCAAACTGTGACATATTCGATCGCATCACCTCGGAGTCCAGTGATTCTGTGCACTTATCGCCAACGACGGAGACTGTGAACGGCTGTGATCCATATATCTTTAAATCTATCAAGTATCTGAGGGACTCGAAGAGAATATTTCTCATGAACAACGACCCTACTGTGCGTTCTGGATCTATATGCAATCTGTTCATCGAATACGGCGTGGTTGATGTCCTTGGTCTTGTTCTTTTTAATAAACATATTGAACTCGGCGACGGTCAGGCTCTCGTCGATTCCAACAGCACAGCAATGGTCTGGGATCTCAAGGATACTACAGTCATTGATGAGGGCGTCCTGCAGAAGCACGGCGGGTTCATTAAGCCATGTGCATGGTTCCTTTCGCCCACCAAGAAGCGACTCATTTCCTACGAGTTCTATTTTCATCATAACAATGCAACGAATAATGTCACCTACAGCCAAACTACTCTGCTCTATTTGACAGAAGAGTTCGTCGACGAATTCGCAGAGATCCTTCACCAAGATAGTCTCACTGGTGTTCTCGGAGTTTGTCTGCTCAAGTAGCCGCTCAGCACAGAGATTGAAATATCGGAAGGCCATGCGAACATTTCCGTGGCCGTTACCGATGGTACGGTTTTTGGCCCCTTAGACTCGATCGAGGATGTCTGGAACTACAGCGTCAACGACGATGATGACAGCCCACCTCTCGCAGGCCTCTGATTGAAGGTTCGCTGCAATGATGTTTGCAAGGCTTCAGGTGATACCCATGTATCCAGGCATGCGCCAATGTGGACAGGAAACTGAGGGTTAGAGAAAGGCCGTGGAACAGGAGGAATGGAAGGGTAACGTTAGCAAGACAACGCACATCAAATAGCTTGAGGCACTATCGTAATTCATTGTTACAGGTCTACTTATACTACGGAAGAGTTTTTAACCTTCTTGCTACCTCCGACATCAAACGCAAGCTTCGTTTGGTAGCTGTAGCGTCCTTGCCAATTGTCTCTCAGTATATTCAGGAGGTGTTTGTGCATGTTTCTCACGATACTGTGCTTCTCCTGGCTAGACGCATTGGCGGCTACCATGGTCATAATTTCAAGGGTTTTAGGGTGCGCTTCTCCCAGACATCGCCTCCTCTGCTCAAGCGCCTGATTCAAAGCTGCATCTGCCTCCTCCAGCCTTCGCTAGCTACGTATTGCGAAGCTCAGGCTCATAAGTGCGTTCAGGGCATGCTCCCGTTTATACCGGCTATCTGACGCTTTATCTGTACTAACCCCGCAAATACCTTCTCAGCCTGGTTGAACCTCTGCTGATCAAGGAAGATCACGGCGAGCTCATAAAGAGTTTTCAATATCCCATAACCAAATTTACCCCGAGTCTCCTCAGAAATCTCTAATGATTGGCGACACAGCTGTTCCACCTCGGGTAGCTTCATTACGAGACATAGTGCCTGGATCAGACGCCTTGCAGTTAAGAACGTCTCAGCATGACCGTCCCATTGTTGTACTCTAGATGGCAAACACTTCATGAAGCCATGATTCGGCGTTGGCGTAGTCTCTGTAAGCTCTAGAACATGATGCCAGCGTTTCCATAGCCTTTAAGGTATAGGGATGCTAGTCGCGACCGATCTCCCTACGAATTCGACGAGCTTCTTTGGCCCTTCCCTGTGAAGTTTGAAACAGACCTCTCTTGACCCCATAACCCACCATTTATATGAGAACGTGGCCGCTCTATAGCGTGGGTTCAGGGACAACCTGCGACGACTTTTGTAAAGCCACCTCTGCCTGTGGGAGGATGCTATCCCACATACCCCAACTTTCAAATGACAAGTCTCGAGGGAAGCACCGAGAAACGACCTCCAGTGCAGTATTTGTGTATTGCTTCAACATTTCATGCTTCTTCAACCAGCTCTATAAGCAATCCTGGACGAGCTCGTGCATTTCGGACGCCCTTGGTGATTTTCCTTGGTGCATCAGATCAAACCACTTGAGTGTACCACCCATGGCTGTACCAAAACTCGATGAGTCTTCATCTTCCAACCGAATCATAGATATTGGAATCGATTGTGCATTCAGAAATTCCATGAGTGATAGAATATCAGACGCCCGAGGAACTCGAGCTCTGATGCCGTCAAATGTCTTTTGCCAGGTTAAGGAAATATTGTTTGTCGCTTCAACATATCTCCTGGGATCATAATACGGTCTTTCCAGTAAACCGGCCTTGATGGAGCTATCTCGCAGTATCTCCAGGTGTTGATAGAGATGCACACCTTTGGCCCTCACGTAGACAGCTGCTTGGGATATGGCCAAAGGCAAGCGGCGCAAGAGGTGAAGTAGTTCTTGTGTGTGGTCGTCGGCCATCATCTGCTCATAAACATTGTCATTCAGGAGAATTCTCCGGGAGTCGAATAGACCAAGGTGCGAAACATGGATTTGGCTTCGCCCTGTAAACTCTGCCACTCTTCTGCTGCGACTGGCCGAGAGGACGAGACCTCTCGTCGATTTCGGGATATATCACGCCATTCCTGACACTTTGTCGGTTCCTGCAACAAATCTAACTGAGCTACCGAAAAATACATGTTCATGCTTAGCACTGCCTATGAGGAGAATCCAGCTCGATGCATCTTGATTGTTGAACCACGTCAATATAGAGTCCAAGGCTTGTGAGATAGGAAGGCGTTGCGCCATGGTGCCGCAGAGTTTATATCTGCCAAGCAAACGAGAGATTTTGAGGTAATCCTTTTCAAATCTTACACTGCTGCTGGCATTCATGCAAAACACGTGAGCCCCGAGAAACTGGTTTGTGAATAGGTAGCAATACTGCATAGCAATCTGAGACTTTCAAAAACTTTAGTTATCATCATTCAGGGACTAACCTGATTCCATTTGGCCCACATAGAACATGCAGCCGTGTCTTGGTGCCTATGCCGGTAGTGAGAAGGAAAAAGAAGATCCTTCTCTGGGCCTGGATAACCAACTTCCTCCTTTCCAAGCGCTTCGTAGATGAGCGGAAGGTAGACGAGAAGTTATTGGTTCAGCTAATTCCGAGCTCTCAACTCTTTTAATTTTTCCATTAGCGATCTAATCTCCAGGTTGGGTCTGCTAAGAGACTCGATGAGTGTGGCGTTGCGAACAAATCAGTCAGAAACTGGCGTCCAAAGTCGTATTCGGTGATCTCCTCGCTGAGAACGACATCACCCATAATCACTTCCTCCTTGTTTGTTTGAGGACAAGCCTCACATATTCCAACAACAAATGCTACTTGTAATGCTCGCAAGCTGCTGTTGAGACTTGCTGCCACACCCAATACTGTTTTCTTACCCATTCTTGGCGTGCGCACGAGAGCCACATTGTGGTTCCCAATGTGACCGATGGAATATAAGTTGGGGTCTCCATCCCTATTTCCCAAAGTGCATTCATTCTCGTCCCAGAAGCCATCAAATTCGGCTTCCACGGGGTCATCCTCGATTGGCAAAGCACAAATAATGGCAATCCTAATGTCGTCCCGGCAGGTTGGTCTGATGAGGCTGACACTCATGGTGTCATAAGTTGGCATTTATATAAGGATTGCGAGGTCATGCCGGTCGTTACCTCGCAGGATGTGAAGAGGGGCAGAGAACTTGTAGCTCTCCTCTTCCTCGTAACATCCAGAAGGGGGTCGTATGATTGAGGCTGACTTGAGCTTAGAGTTGCATGGAACGATGTTATTTCTAGTCTAATGAAAGCAGATAATCAGTATTTAAACATTAAATATAACCTAGCAAGTAGTTTCTTTGCATCTTAATATTCTTTGAGTGTCCTACAAGGTCTTGTTCATAGTAATGTCAAGCCTAAGAAGCTCTATTCGGCGGGATATTATCATTCGCAGGTGAACCCACACAGAAACAGCCCTGATAGGTCGGAGCCAGTGGTGCGGAATCAAGAATTATAGCAAGGGTCTCAATGTATAAGCTGTAGCCACTCCGCATAAAGTACGCGCTCGCGCAAGGTTAAGCCTTCAGCAAGGAAGAGCTTGGTTTCCTTTCAAGAATTCTAACCATCCATAAGATTAAGTTCATTTCTTCCATTCGATCTGGTTTAATCCATTGAATCCATCCAAGAGCCCTTAGAATATCCGAACGATCCATAGAACAGTAAAATTTCCAATACGGACCTATTCCCCCATCCACTCCCGCGATAACCGATCATAGTCTTTATCCCAATTTTCCTTGCCCATTTCTTTCTAGATAACCATATCCCCTAGTACGCCATCCGCTACTATTAGCAATACTACAACTATCCGACACAATGTTTCTACCCCGCAACAGCTCACACTGCCCTCTCCCACAGCGCTTCCCCTATTGCCACTAGCATTCTCATAGTTAATAAGGCGACATATTACATCCAGGAAACAACACCGCAAACACTGCTTTCCCTCCCCCTTCTCGGCCCCCCTAAGCCCCGACCACCTATATAGCAGCGTCATTGCGGGTTTGGATTCGCTACGCAACGTACACGCTTCCATATCATAGAGATAGCAAGCCTCGCTCCATTCATACATCAAACATAGTTAACAGCGAATTCCGCCCCTACGCCATACTCGCACACGCGCTCCCAGGGTAGATAAGTAAGCCGCGTCCTCCCAATACCCAAATAAGTGCTCTCCCTCATACTCTGCCATATCGAGTGCCTCTTAGATATTAGACCATAGTAAGGACATAGTATTATTATCCAGGGCATCTCTTTTCGCTACCATTTTACTCTTCCGGGGATCAAGATAAGGTCGAGGTTATTATTTAATAATAATATAATTCACTTCGCGGCTCGGGAGGTTTAATTTAGCTCGACGTCGGTCGACTTCCCTCTCGATCCATAGATCTTCCACAACTATATCCAACCGACAGAAGACACACAATATAACCATAACGTCTTAGCTACCCCATGGCATTAGAGAGAGGAGCTATCCCTCTACCCCCCAATGCTAGTTAAAGCGGGTATCGCTTTAGCTACGCCAGGCCTCAATCTAGTCCCAGAACGTATCCATGTTAGCGCCAGGAATACCTAAAAGAGAGAATATATACATAGCTAAGATTGCATTAATAACGACCTCGCAGAACTCGCATCGACTCCTATCTTGCCTCTTCTACCCTCGCGCGAGCGATAATTAGCAGGTATACTCATCTCCTCCCCACGAGGGCGACTCCCACTCGGAGGCTATATCTATTATGCTTTGGTTTACCTATGCTAGGCAGCAAGACCGGGGTAAACCATAGTCTCCGCACTAAAGAACTAGGCTATATCCCTATATCCCGTTTGCCTAAGGCTCTACTATCCCCTCCCAGAGATAGGCGCGGATAGAGCATGCCCGAGACCCTTCGATGCGGGGGCAAGTTAAAAGGAGATACTCATCGCAGGCGGGATCTCGGTAAAGGAGGCAGAGCAGACATCAGACAGACCATCGCTCCAGTTACTTCTGGACCTTATCCTCATTAACAAGATCGTCGCTCTAATCATTGCTCCAATTCTCGCGCCAACAGTTTAGGTTAAGAAATTCCCAGTATCTCCTCTCGCACCACCGTGATATATCTTGCTTCGACCATATGCTAATAGGTTCGTCCGACTCTAATAACTTATCCGGGTGCAATAAACGATTATAATACCGATGGATTAATAAACCATCCAGTTTCTGTTGAACGGAGCATTTAGCTCGGGCTGATCGCACCGCCAGGCTCACAGATTCGCAGTTTCGTAATCCAGTAGGTCTATTCAACTGGGATCGGGCTGAAGGATGCAGGTTGATGGTGTCGGTGTTGAACAACTGGCTTTGGTGACCACCTTTATCATCGTCCAGAGGCAACAGTTCATGAGCCACTTCATGATACCAGACCTTCCTTAACCAATGCGCAAGCTGCCGCATCATCTCAATGCCTCCGACGCCTTGGTTTATGAACCCTTGAAGGAGGAAGTCCGCCACCATCTCGTCATCGACTACCGGACTCAACGCCATATACTCGTTCTCATACCATTTCGTCGCCGCGTTCCGCATATCGTTCATAGACGACGTAGCATAGGATTAGTAGAGCCCGATGATTATATCACGGAGCAGGTGCTTTCCATATCAGCAAGTTAACACCAATTCGTCCCTCTCAATCCAACCACCAGGGCTAGTGTTCGACCATCTACCACACAGCTGCCTAGGCAGGAAGCAGTGGTAACATACAGTGTCCGGGGCTCTTCGTTCTGCGTAGATAGCCTTGCCACTCGGTTTCTATTGCTTCGGTACCACCATATACGCACTCGCGCAAGTTATAAAAGACGGTTTCGCCCTTGCGTCCTCTCCCAGCGCAGAAACTACATTTCCGCCACCACCAGTCGATAGTGGCTACCCACCTCTTTACAACAATGTCTCCATCAGGCCGATTGGGAGTTGATCCAGGTATATCAAGCCTGGTTAGGGCCCCAGGCGGGCTCTGAGGTAGATTATCCAATAGTGGCAATCCCAGCCGATGATTCTATCGGACATAAAAGCCAACTATCAATGCCTTGAAGATAAAGAGAAGCCTCGGTATCCAGCTATCTTTGTGGGGGATTCGATGCTCGAACCAGGCTCGGGCGCTCCGTTCTAGTGACAGGTCCACGTTGTCGTTATCTGATACTAACTTAGCCAGCATCTTGGCAAAGAACTGGTCATCATATAAGCACAGAGTTACAATAACCCTCCTCATGACTGGTTTTCGCTCGCAGTAACCATCGAGGTTCGACTATGATTAAAGCTCCTTAACCAATCTTACCTTGTCCTATTTGGATCTGGCATCGTGGATGCTCTATAATAGGCAAATATCTCGGCACGGGGACCACGTATGCGTGCACATACTACAGGATCCAGGGTCCTTCAAGAACTTAGGGATACTGAGGCTCTCCAACCACTTAAGAATCGACCTTGCTTTATCACAGCCGTGCCAGCGATCACATTGTTCCATTGCGTGACCCGACTGCGTGTTCCCATTCATAACAAAGCAGAACTCACATCCAACTGCCTGCCACCACTCCAACGTCGCGTATGCGTTATCGAGGCGGTTTTCGAGCATGCTAGTACTTCCCTCGGTATCTCTCGCGCGTTCCTAGATTATATCGATGATCAAATCCTGCTGGTGGAGCGTAATTATGCTCAAAGGTGACTTCGTCGAGCTAGGGAACAGTCCTACGAATTATCCTTCAGACCGAGGCTCCCAGTCGTGGCCAAATGGAAATTAATTTTGCGTCGGAATGGAAAGAGATTCCATTGCTTCCTCTAGGGCAGACGATGCATCTTGCGTGCGATAACGTCTTCTCCTTTTCGCTGGTGGCGATCGCAATCGTTCAGGGCTTTGACGCGTCCGTGACGCGCGTGAACCATGAACGCGTTCCGGTAAATGGCGACTGCGCCGGGTCTCCTCGTCCATGGTTCTCAAGTGACGCAGAGGAATTCGATTGATTGGTTAGTTGGACAATTGCCAGATGAATCTACGTGTAGTAGGTAAAGGAGAGACAAAGAGGAAGTGTATGTACTACGTAGGGATGTCTGGAGGGAGAAGCAATTCGGATCAATACTAATCCGTAACGCCCCTTTTCGGTCCGATTTGATTGGTGGTACAGGCATACCCTCCAACAATCACATCTCATATTGCCAGCGAAGACAGTTGAAAGGAGCAGTACGAGGACATTATGTTTCCAAGCCATCTAGTCAATCTAAGGAAGAAGACAAATTCTCATTCAAGTTGTGTGCAAGAATTCCGAGTCTTTCTACCCGATTATCGGCCGTTGGGATGATCTTGATCTCGTCGAATTAGAACCTTGACTTCCCTGTCTAATCGGCCCCTTGGCATCGAATTTTGGCCGAACTGTGTCAATTGCACTGAGGCCGTGCTAACAAAGGTAGTGGAAGAGGCACAGCGACGAGAAGAGGTTATCCACAAAGATGTGACTTCTCTACTTTGATAATAGGTCAAGAAGGGAAATGCGACGAATAAAGTTGAGTTGAATGCCATGATCAAACCCTCAGCTTCTGCGCAAACAAGGGAACAGTGCGAATGCAAGTTTCCCATGAACTTCAAGGTTCCACGTCGACTCGGCAGCCTATTCAACCTGGCACGTGTTGGTGGCCTCTAAATGTTCGCAAAGAGCGTCGTGTTATTTTCCGTGCTGAGCCATCGTACCATCGGCACCGTCATTGAAGAACCAACTGGGCTGAAATGTTGCCTTCAGATGTTGCCCTGGGCTTCGGCTCAATGAAAGGAGACTACAAAAAGTTATCATGGTGCAGGTAGATGCCGACGATGCGATTATAAAAAGATATTATGCTGATATGCGAGAGGCAGGCCGGGTAGACGGGTAGAAGATGCGATTGTGGACGACTGGCTTGGGGTGTGAGGAAACATTGGATGAGAAGGGATGGATGCTAAAAGAGAGGATTCATTCAAGATGTTGAGCATCTCTACCACCCCACCCGAGGCCGCCTGTTCTGAAGTGCAACTCTTACGAGTAGGCTTGCTGTTGATGGGCAAGATTTACTGGCTTCTCGCGGAAACTGCAGATGGAAGAATTACGGACAATGTCCCAAGTGGCGCTGAGCGAGGCTCCTGGTCAAAGTAATTCGTACGGCCCCGGAGCCACGGGAGATACTTTGAACCTAGCCTCTCCAGTTCTTCGGTTTTTCTGTCTAGGGTTTCTTTCTTATACTCAGGCCCAAATCGGCATGTTGTACCCCTTAACCCTGGACACACCGCTTCAATGGGTCGTACTTCTCGGTATGCAAGCTGAAGCCACATCAGATCTCTATCTCGAGATCAGACATGTCGAACTGACTTGTCTTTCCGGCACGTGTAAGGGTTCATTTCTGACCATCGGGAGCCCAAGGCTTTAAAATAATATCGAGACAACGGGGTGATGGAATACATCGTGAACACCTGAGACCCAGGCAAGCTCGTGTCCGGACCAACCGACAGATACATCCCCCTAGCTATCAGGGTGGGTAGTGGATTCATCTACCCGCCGTCTCAGAACGACGCATCCGAAAAATATCACTGCGATAACTCTGTTGATTTGCTTACACCATCGCCTCTGATCATCTTGAGGTTAATTAGCAATAACCCACTCTGCACCAATGACGAGAAGAAATGCTGGCAAGATTTATTACGAGCCTTCTATGAACTCGGCGTCCACAATTGCTACTACGAACTGTCTGAACTTCGGGGTGGGCTCCAGGTTAGCTGGGACCATCTAACAATCCCAATCAATGTGGTATGGGCGAAAAGCCGTGGAGGAGTAATCAAGGATGAGGCTTCCGAAACTTGACCGTATATTATCCTCGTCGCTCTTGGAGTTTCACCAGGGTATTAAAGTTCGCTTCTGTACCGGTGTCGCCCAACGCGTGTTGTTAGGGGAGGGAGTTAGTGGCATATTTACTTCCTGCGTTCGCTGAGTGCCATCCCAACCAGGATACCAGGACTTTGCGGGCTACACTTGTTGTGCCTGAAGATCAAATCGTCCAAAGGTTCCAGGGGCGCCTTGTATCAAGTGCCTTCCTCCATTTAACTTAATCACCTACCCGGGCGTTTCAAAAAGTTTGGGCATGTCCTTCTTCGACATATTCTCGCCACTCTCAAAGACACCGGTTTGCGTCAGGATGGTGAGAATTTCTCTGTGGACTGTTCAACCTTTGCATACGTATCGAATACCTGCCTCTATACATCTATGGTTGACCAAATTGGCTTCACCAGATGCTATGCACAATTGCCGCGTATTTGTCCCTATGTAAAAGCTGGAAATCTCGCGAAGCTCCTTCGGACAAAACATTTCATCTGCACCGCCTTACTTTGACCATCTGCCTTGCAGACTGGCGGGGCTGAGGGAATGACGAGCCGCTCTGATTCGAGGCCAAGTAGATCAAAGAGGTTGCGGCAGCTATGCCATCAAGCCTAAGCGTGTTCCGCATCGAGACGGAGATGGTTACGCGCAACTTCGCAAGATAGACCAGATGAGTAATAGTGGTGTAGATGGTGTTCATCATCTGGTTCTTGACACGACCTTACTACGGTTGGCGCAGTGGATAATTAGATGCATCCTCGAGCGCGGCCCTCCTCGTTCCACCACATCCCATCCATCTGAGCCATCCCCAAATAGGATTTGCCCCCTCGACCTGACTGCTTTAGCACCGTGGAAAGAGAAATACTTTAGACTTGCCTCGGCCACCCACCCTCACAGGCCTCACCCGGCTTCGACCACCTTCCCTTACTGTACCACATAAGTGCACTGGCGAGCATGATAAGTTATTTGCTTACTTCCCGCAAGTTTATCAACATACTCTTCGTTGCATGGTCCATTTCGTAAACCATCACTCAAGATGCATGGTAAACTCCGTCGAAATGACTCGCCATATCCTCTCCTACCTCTTATCATCGTCCGTGTCTTACAGACGGCTTCTTTCCTCATCGTGGCCACCACCGTCTCATATCTTGTATTTCACTTGCACAACCGGCATGTCTTTCTTCACTTGGTGAGAAACAATTATTTCAACACCATCAGTAATCTCCTCAATAACTGATAATGCCACCTATACAGCTCTCTGCAGCCTCATATTTCACCCTCCTGCAACTAGCCGCTGTACCCATTCTCTCACGATTCTATCCTTTGCCTCTGGCCATGCGCCTCATCATCGACACCGTTGACTATTCGCTCTGGATCACTGGGTTTTGCTTCATGACCGCCTACGACTTGAAGCATAACATCCTGGCGCGCTGCAGCGGACACTTGGTCTGCACGCTCTACAAGGTGATGTTCAGTTCTGCGACTGTTGGACTGCAAGCTTGCCCCATTTTGCCCTCCATATTGCATTGCCTCTAATAGGTTGGCAGAGTTGCTGCTATTTTTGTGGTTCTCTTGGATGTCTATATCATGAGACGCGTTCGGTCGGGGGATAAGAATATTGCAAACCAGGCAGACGGAGAGCAGGAGCTTTTGCAGGGCTATCGCCCCAATGGGTCGTGGTCGTATCCTTGAAGATCCATCTGAGGAGATATTTCTTGTTATACAAGGCCGGGTCAGCAGTTTTGGGGAGCCTTGAACTTGGCACAATCAAAGGTAGATTGTAAAATAACCAATAGTAATGTGCTGCAATTGAGAGGGCCGGTTTCACTCGGATATCGCGGCAACGGGGGTGGCTGATTATGACGAGCGAGAGGGCGCCTGGCGGCCAATGGTGCGCAATAGTTCAAGAATCGTACTTTCAAGTACATACTGTACAGTACAGCACTGCAATACTGCTTCAAGAGTGTCCCATCATTATCTCGTCAAGTGGCGGTATTAGCCGCCGGAGCATCGGCAGGGCTAGCCAAAGCCTACGACGGAGAATGCCATCGGTCGAATCCAGACACCATTTATTAACAACTTGTCAGTTTCTACCCTTCCAGACATGACAGGCTTGACAGCTATCAACTTTTGATCATCTTGATATCCGAAGCAGGAGGGATGCACAACCGTATTCTTTTCGTTCAGGTACTTACGGTAGTGGCCATTTGCGCACGTCAACAAAACGGCCAACCCTTTCACGACAGGGTTTACCATGACTTTCCTTGGGAAGAACTTGAAGAAGACAGCAAGCATAGACGAGAGTCACCCGCCTTTCATGGACACGATATTGCCCCTCCCTCGCTCACAACCGACAGCCTTGTGCCAACTAGGACACATCCAAGGGGCTTGATACGTCGTGAGTCTAACTCATACGGCTGCGAGCTAGACCCAAGTAATTGTTTTACTTTTCTTTGTAAGTTACGGTAGCGCCTGTAGTTGGCTTCCCCATCTTGACACAACAGCAGGTCCCACGAGCATCCAGGTATGGTCGTCTCTTCAAGGTTGCCATACCATGACATGAATGCTAATCAATAGTGCTCTGATGGTGGGTGTTTCCCACTTGGAAACTACTGCGGAATCAAAAATGGAATCATTGGGTATTGCCCATTGTATGTATCTCCTCCCTCCTGTCATTCGTGAAGAAAGGCTAAAGTGATCAAGGACCGGCCCGCAATGTGACACTACTCCGGTTCCAGGATGTTCAATGTGAGCCTCATAATCCCTTATTTCCCCAGATTCGTGCATCAGCTGACCCATTGCCTAGTTCCTGCTACGGAATATGCTGTGACGTTGTTGACGGCATCATTGGAGACCGTGACTACACTATATGCCAACTATCGACAATATGCCACCGGAACTAACAGATATTTCAACCGTCTAGCTATTTGTAGTCCAACAATCGGCAGTCAAGGTCAGTCATCTGGCTTTTGCACGGGTGTTCAAAGCACTATCACGGATATCATTGCCAGTGCAACCAGTTGTCCTGAGAAAGCCTTGTAAGTGTCCTTCCTGCTCATACCCTTAGCCCCAGTTTACAGTTATGCGAGCTCCATGTGGTCACTAGAGCTGATGTTGCAGTAGTTCGTGCGGCGCGGGATGCTGCCCAAGCGACGCAGGGTTGATCTGCGATAACACTACCACTCCGGATCACCCTTTCTGCAATCTCCCACCTTGAGTCTTGTGTTTAGTCGTAAGAGAACTGTTTGACTGTAAGTACTGCCACTATGCATTGTATTGATATTTGTCAATGGTAGCATCCAAGTATGATTCTTTTCCCAAAGGCGCTGGCTTCACTTCGCAAAGATCTTGGGAAACGAGTTTACGGCCTGAAAAGACCAGCTGAACGCCAGTCTGTTCCTTGTCCATAAGACTTAGTTGGTCAAGAATTACACAAGTAAGAACACGCTGGGTGACTTTTCCGTCGTCGTAGCGCACCTGAGTGGATGATATGTGCTTGGTTGAGGCCCTTGTTGTCCAAACTGCCGCGACGCGCAAAGTTCTCGTCAGATCAGACACTAATTAACCCTTGCATTGGGAGGAAGTCCTCATCTCTCTTGAAATGGTTGGCATCACTTAATATACATGGATCCTAACTCGTCTTCATAAGTACACTCATGGTGGTGTAGGGTAGCTGAAGGAGTTGGTGAATGAGCCAGACGGTAATTACCGCCAATGTATTTCGAGAGTACGATCATCCTGCGTATATTTATTCCTGTACGTTCTTCTTAATGATCGAGAGTTTTTTGTGCCTAATTCCGGGTCCCGTCAATGAAGACTGAGCTTGCAGGGCTGTCCCAGCAATACAGTCATACGTGATGTTTTTTGGCAAACTCAGCCATTCACCCCCGTTTTGCTCGTGTAAACATCACTGGGCACTTCCCAGTACGTGACCGTCATGGACATTGAAAGAGCTGAATTCCAACATTGGGTACGAATTTCCGACTGGGTCATCGCGAACGCTTCTTATCAACACGACGACTTGGACCTTTGTTCACACCAAGACGCGTCTCAACTTCACTCGTTCCCCACTCCACCGGCCTCTAGCTACGCCATGCAGAGGGATGCATCTCCTTCCAAGAAGCGCAAGACGACGGCACCTGGAACCAAAGATGGTGATGTCTTCATGAGCCCAGTGAGGCAGGGGCAGGGTCTCCCTGAAGATCACGACCGGACGCCCACCTCTCACGCCTCATTCAATTTATCAACTCTCAACTACCAACTCCCCCCTCACCCTGCCGTCTCCCGCTCGACCTCATCTCGACAGTCTCAAAGTTCTGCTTCTACTGGAAGGAGGTCCACAAGTCCTGCGAAACGGACACAGAACCTCCGCTACCTCGAAAAGCCTGTTCTTTACATGGCACTTGAGGATGATGCTAGTCAACAGTTACCCACGGATGTCGCTTCACTATATGATCGCATATATGACATCACAGTTGATCACTATTGTTTCCTGCCACACCAAGTCCGATCTGAGCTCAATTCTCTGACTGGCCGAAAACTACGGGACACATGGTTTACCGACAACTCGGGCAAAGATGCAAGTCCTATCCAGACCGAGCTGGATGCGCTCAGGGAGATTGAACGCGATGCTCGCGAGTGTATGCGACGTGGTTCCTGCGAAGGTGCTTGGAACGTTGACGTCCATGGTCCATTACTCAAGCTTGCCATGGCGCCATATGCCGAAATCAGAAGAGAGGTAGTCCCCTCGGCTCGCATTGCTTCACCATTTCTCCCACAGACGGATGTAGGCGTAGATGCCGAGAGTAAGATGATCGACTTTGCCCTTATCCTGGAATCATTAACAGACTCGGTTCGAGCGGCGGTTTCCTCTCAACCCAAGGACTGGCAATTCATCAATCAGACCCCCTATGTATCGATCCAGCACTCGCCTATCGCAGTCAGCATCGAGACAAAGACTGCAGGGACAGCCGAAGAGGGGAGAGTTCAGCTTGGAGTCTGGACTGCTGCGTGGAATAAACGAATCAGGGCTCTGCTCCGACAACAAGCAGATCCTATCGTAACTCTTCCATTGGTCCTCGTGGTCGAGCACGAGTGGAAGCTTTTCTTTGCTTGTGACCGCGGCGATCGCCTGGAGATCATTGGGGATATGTCAATTGGGGATACAAAGAGTATCATTGGGCTCTACACTATTCTTGCCGTCCTCCGTGAATTAGCAGACTGGACACGCTCGGCTTTTGAACCTTGGTTTCTCCACACGTTAACATCTGTTACAAGAACTGAATAAGAAGATTGATGCCTCATGCAATGCCATATAATCCGCGTCCAAAAATGCCGAAATTGACCATTAGACATGAGAACACAGCCGCGTTGGGCTCACCATCATGCCCAACAGCACTCGTCTATTACAGGACGTCACTGTGGAGCCAAGAATAGGATCTGCCATGTCACCATCTGACAGTTGCAATCGTTCGCTTGCCGTCGAGTCCATGCGAGTGTCTATACATTAACGGGCCCCGTTTTATAGTGGGATGGTCTCATGCGAGAATAAAGAGGCATAATAATTGGTCTAAAAGTCAAAACGGGGTCCACCAGCTCAATTCTTTCCCTTGTCCTTCATCACCCTCTCACACACTTCCTTGAGAACTCTACCAGCCCACTCGAAGTCTTCCAGGTCGAGATACACCTGGGCGCTCAGTCGAGTATACCACTGGCCATTGTGCTGCGACAACGAGATGAATGTCTTGTAGTCTTTCACCAGTAGCTCCTGTGCCCACCCTAGGGCCCCTCCCTGCACATCGACACTCTTGACCGGCAACCATACGTTCACCATGGCGCAATCTGTGAGAGTCTCGGTCTTATTGTCGATAACACCGGTGCCCAGAATGGAGGCAGCCTTCTTCCCACCCTCCTTTGCCAGCCACCAGAGGTACTTCAAGATGCGCTCCTCGCCACCGAGCACCTCCTGACGCCACTGCAGTGCTGCTTTCACTACGACGGGCTGGCTGTTGTCTAGTGTACCGATGAAGTCGAAGCTAGTCACCCACGCAGACTTGATCCCTGCTTCTTTCGCTGGGGCCAGAGCATTTTGTTCGGCTACACGGAGCGGGACGTAACCATGACTTGTCGGAAGCGTACTTCTGATCAGTCCCTGGTTACGGAAAGGAGCGTGTAGGAAAGCACACCCACGCGGAGTATGTAGCCATTTATGGCAGTTGGATAGAAAGAAATCGGCGTCTAGCGTAGCAAGATCGAGCTTGATCATCCCCACGCCTTGAGCGCCATCGACGAGGCTTAGAACGCCAAGCTCACGGCAGACAGAAGTTATAGCCTCATACGGAAACCGTACACCTGGTTGTGACGAGACGGCATCGTAAACGGCGATACGCGGTCGTTTACCCTCAGAAATCGATGTGGCGACAGCCTCACGGAAGAGGGATACGATTTCCTCGTCCTCTAATGGGTAAGTCAAAAGGATCGTGCGCGACGAGACTTGTCCAGTGTGGGTATCGACGAGGTACTCAATCGTTTTGTTACAGGCACCGTAGATTGTAGAGAAAGAGATAATCTCATCCTTGCCGTCGGAAGACCATTTGATGTTCCGGAGAACGATGTTGAAGGCCGTAGTTGCATTTGCAGCGAAAACGACAGTGTTGGAAGATACGTTCAGGTGCGCTGCCAATGCTTCACGCGAGGCATCAAGAGCTTTCGGATATTCGTAGCGGATGTATTGATCGGGCCGCGCCTCGGCACGGTGCTGGAATTCCAGTTGCTTTTCTCGAACATAACGGGGAACGGCGCCAAAAGAACCTGCCAGGCATTAGCTAAGACCACTCTACTGAGGGAGAACCATACCATTGTTCAGGTTACGCCAGTCAGTGTCGAAAAGGAAATGCTCTCTTAGAGATTTTCCGAAGTTGACGTGAGCGTTGGTCATTTTGCCTGTGGTCGAAAGATGCAGGTAATGGGGTAGGAAGTTGGCTATGAACAACACCACGGCACTGCGCTTTAAGTAATGAGAGTGTGACTCGAACAAGAAGGTGAGCTGGTTCAAGCTGATCTTCTGACTCACTGATAAGCCAGAGATCAAGGGCCCCATCTAGAGTCTTGGCTTGCAGACCAATTTTTTAGAGGAAAAGTCATTCCGCGCCCTTCGAGACAGGGCGTATACACCATGTCGAACTTTTGCCGGCTTAAAACGAGGAAAGCCGATGATTTTGTGCACCGATACCGGAGTAGTAGGAAAGTTTAGTTGGAAATTACCTCAATTTGCGAAAGCGTCGTCCGCCCTATCTTGCCTTTGAGATCAGCTCTGAGACTCAGCCTGGAACCCTTTCGTAGAATTCGGAATAAGGATAGGGACGCTGGCCCAGTAAGAATGCCAACTCTTTGCGAGATGCTGGAGGTGCGGTAGAAAGTGTCTAAAGAAGTGTGAATTTAACCATCTTCGGGCTCAGTTAGCCCATCGAGGGCCGGGCTGCAACTATAATAAAGAACATATCTTCAACATATTATAACATCATGACCCGATGTTAATACAATGGCCTTTCTTAAAACCTTCTGCTGCAATAGCGGAGTGTAAATTTAATAAAAGTGAAGATGATGGGACAATAAGAAGCAATCCAGCTGCCATATTCTTGTAGGCGGCAACAGGCAGTACCTGGGCGCTTCACAACGATATTTTTGATCTATTTAAAATTGAACCTAGCCGCCACATGGCTAAAAGAAAGCAGTGTGCACCTAAGGCGCATTATGAATGAATCGCTCTAGGATAGGAAGGCCCAGTCGTAGAACGTCTGGGCTCCCAAGAGTGATCCTCACATACCCCTTAAAGTCATCTCCCTTCCCCTCATCGAAGCTGTATCTTCCAGGAACCACAAGAACGCCCTCATTTGCCAATCTTTGGCTGAATTTAACGTCGTCGACGGGTTGGCCTTTCTCACGAAGGATCTTGATAAACGCTATCCCTGCCCCTTCTGGCTTCGTCCATCGAACTCGGTCCCCATTCCGCTTGACAAATTCATCGAGCAGTTCCAGGCTTTCTCTGCAAAGCGCAAGATTTCTCTCCATCAGACTGGGCAATACAGCCCGATTCAAGGTAAAAGAAGCCACCCCATCGTCGATATGAGACACACAGATGGTGGTGAAGTCTCGCTTCAGACGAAGCGTCTCTGCAAGCGCGGCGTTCTGTGTAATCGCCCAGCCAACACGAACACCAGGAAGAGCAAATGCTTTTGATAGCGATCCGGTGACAACGGCGTTCTCGTAACCAAGCGAAATCAGCGAAGGGGATTCGCGGTCCGTGAAAAACAATGGCGAGAACACTTCATCGCAGAATACGAGAATGTTTGATTGCCGCGCAATTTCGATCACATCCAGGAGAAAGGTCTTACTGAGGACTGCCCCGGTTGGGTTGTTTGGGTTGCTGTTTGTGTAGAAGGGTTAACCTGAGCCGTCACGACATTCCATCCCGAGATTTACTCACTTCAAGATGATTGCCTTGGTGTTGGGCTTAATCATGCCACGTAGTTCTTCGATATGTAGCATCCAGCCATTTTCTTCGTCCATCCTCCACAAACTGACGTCAACTCCGCTATACCTCGGAACAAGATATAGCTGTGCGTACGTGGGATATTGGCAGATGATATGGTCCCCTGGGCTGCAAATAGTATCCAGAACGAGGAAGTTAGCCATGATGGAACCGGGAGTAATAACGACGTTATCTCTGGTCAGCCCCCTGCTTGTCGATGAGTATAGGGCGGCAACGCTATCACGTAACTTTGCAGAGCCATCGTAAGGGTTATACTTCAGGTTAAGGCTTCCATCCAGAATCTCGAGGTTGGGATTAGTGGAGAAGCTCTTGAGCTGGTTGATGGAGAGTGCGGAAGCGAAGGATCCTTGAACAGTCAATTGGAACGGCCTACAGGTTTGTTGGAGTGGCGCTTCGTACCCTCAAGTCCATATCCACTAAAGTTCTTCTCGACATGTCAGCATCCCTAAACACTCAAGCAGTGGTGGGATACAAACTGCATAGGAGCGCACTGCTTCATATTAGACGACTTCCCAAAAGCAGCAAGACAGATAATCACGGATAGCTTACTCCATTGGTCAATTTTGAACTCTTGGACGTCTCTCATTTTTCGTTCAGTTGCGCTTCTGGCCCGAAGAAGTATTTTGGGAGGAGTTTGCCTGTATTACTCGACAGTGGAACTTGGTGAAAGATCCAAGGAAGGATAGAAGGCTTTATATTGCTCGAGCCATGAGTCACACCAGCGATATCGCTCAGACGCTCTCGCCTGGCTTACCGGGACATCCGTGATAGCCGCCCATGATCGGGCTGGATTTTGAATCATTATGCGTTGTGGAAACATGCCAAGAGTAATTGGAGTCACGTAGACCCTCGCATCCCAATCACATAGCACGCTCAAGTCTGACTCGAAATTCGGAAATTAAAGGCTATACACCTTAGCCCGAAGTGAAGCGAAGCGAGGCGAAGCAAAGCGAAGAGCCTTCCCTCGTCGTGGATAAAAAATCGGGAATATCTAGTCTATTAGTAGTCTAGATAAGGTTAATGTTAGCCTTACGTAGGCTCCAAGAAGATCACAAGGGACTCGGATAATCAGCGATAGCAGGGACGGGAAAAGTACGTCTCTCTCTCTGTGATTGAAGGCGGAATGTGTGCAGCCTTGCTTTTTTTTGGTGAAGAATAATTGAAACACATAACATACCCCAAGGGCAGATCGTGGGCATATACTCAAGTTGTCGTAGTCTTGTTATCTTTCTACGCTGTCGTCTTGAAGCGACTTTTGTAGTACTTGAGGAACGCAAGAATCGGCAATAATGGGCAGAAGGATAGCCTTTTGCGAGTTCAAGGGGATAGTTGCATCTGATGATGTGCCCCGAGTTGCTTAAGGAAACTCGCAAGCACGGAGGCGATGATCATATGTGTAGGGTCGGTGTCTCGGAGTTGGCGAAGGCGAGTTCGTCGAAGGTCTAGAGGAAATCTCGGCGCGGTTAGCATGCCGAGTGACCTGATAGTCTATCTCAAGGTTGAATGTATCTTTGTGGCACACGAAAGAATATGTTTCTCGACCGAATACATCCGAGCCGAGTCGTTTTCATGAGTAATAGCTAACTCAAGCCAAGAGGCACAGGTGGCCTTGCAGGAACCCACCCCCTCTCCTGGTCTCATACAACTCAAGTCCGTATTTACATTAAACTCGCCGTTAGGGAGGGCATAACAAGCGGAAATCGAGGTCTGTCTATAGCTAATGGAATCGAAAGTGACGAGAAATGGTACTCTATCAGGGTTCGAGGACGAAAAGGGTCCAGATGATGCAGGTGCCAATCTAAGCCCGGGTGCTCAGCTTGAAATCCTTGCTTGTATTGTGATTCTAATTGATATTAAGGTAGTGCCTTTTTGATGTTCCGCGAACAGGTAGAAAGCACCGGCCATGATTGACGTTGAGAGTAGACTAGCACAGAGTCGTGGCTATGCAGAAGCAATCATGGTCACGTATGGTTTCAATTGTCTGAGGCCTCCAAGCTATCAGGGTGAGATTTGGCTTCAATCATATGGTCCTGTCGAATTACAAATCTCTCTCGAGACTGCGCGAGCTAGCTCGAATACGAAATTTAAGGTTTAATTCAAGCTTGTTCTCGCATCTCACCGTATTTATAAGGCCGGGCTTCTTATCTGATCTAGACAAGACGCTGGACCACCCTTGTCGGGTCTAACGTTGAACAGGGCCGCGTCACGAACACGCGTAGACAGCCGCGCCACGATGCGACCAAAATTCATTTCTAAGCTATACGCGAACGAAAATTGCTTATCGGCTGGGGGAACACATCTGGAAAGGTAGTTCACAATGGTGCCGACGTCACATAGTTGCACAGTATAAGAAGGCCAGGTGCTGAGCATTTATGGCCATCGCATTCTTCACATACGATACTTCTAGTTCCCAAAGAACCCATTCTATTGCCATCACAGTTCTTCTACCGCTGAAATCTACCTCGCGATGCATCTCTACCCTTTGCTTGGTCTCGGGCTCTTGGCCCAAACCATCGCCGCAACCGACATATCCCTCGGCTTTAACACCCCCCAAGTCAACGAAAACAGGACCATCGACGAGATATACCAGGCTGCTCTAGAGGAGGGCGGTGTTGTCACCTGTTGGCATGGCGGAGATGAGGTCCTCCAGCAAGCTGCCCTCAAGCGAGCCTTCGAGACTCGGTTCCCTGGAATGACACTCAACGTTATCGTCAGTCGTTCCAAATACCATAGTGTAAACCTGGACCGACAACTTGCTTCCGGAAATGTCGAGGTCGATAGCATCATTCTCCAGGCTCTGCATGATTACCCTCGTTGGGAGCGGGACGGCGCTCTGTTGCACTATGCCCCTGTCAACTTCTACAAGGTGCTTGCGCCGTTTCGTCACATCAGAGCTGCCTACTATGGCTTCGCCATCAACGCTTGGTCGACCGTCTGGAATAGCGAAAAGATGACCAACCCTCCCAGGGAGTGGCCCGATTTCCTCAAGCCCGAGTACAAGAATAAGCTAGTCCTCACCCATCCAAGTGATGATGATGCTATCGCCTACATATTTGACTTGGTGTAAGTGATATGGAACTTGATGACTATCATATGCTGACACCAGATAAGAATGAACCAGTACGGTTACGAATGGCTCGACCGCCTCCTGGCTCAAAACCCTCGCTGGGTCCGTGGTACAGGGTCTCCCCTCGCGGTTCTCAGACAGACAAACAGTACGCAGTCAGTCACCTTTACAGCCGCGATCGGCTTGGTCCCTTCAGGACCGCTCAACGCTTCCTTTCCAATCCAAGGCAACTTTGTGAGTTGGCCTCGATCTGTTGCTATCCTCAAAAATGCCCCTCACCCTGAGGGTGCCAAGCTTTTCAGCAACTTCCTCCTCAGCGATGAATTCCAGAACGGCATGCAGCAATGGAGTGCACGAGGTGATATCTCAGCCCCAGCCGGCTATCCAGGTATCTTGGAAATGGGTGCTACCAACTCTGCTGAGTACTTGCGGTTCATGTCAGACCGAGGACGGGTCGAGGCCCTCAGGATGTATTTCGAGGATCGGCTTGGAATGCCCCAGGGACCCAGCCCTCTTATTGATGATTTGTAGATATCTTGGCTTAGACATAGAGTTGCTGTTATGATCTAATAGACTTTATGTCATATAGAAAAGCCACCTGGATGGATTATCGGTAGAGCGGCGACCTAGGTAATGCCATACGGCACTAAGGCCCCAGTATCATCTTCCGCCTTGCAGACGAACTGGACGCGTGGAATCTGAGACTATCCAATCCGAAATCCTCGGTTCCCTGCCAGTGTCGAAAGATGAAAAGTGGACTCGCGTTCCATAAAGCGTCGTTTGTCGGTCGTATCTGGAGTGGTGGACACTCTCCAGCAGGTTGTCCAACTCCATTGACATCGGCGCCATGTCGAATCAGTGGCTTCATGGCCTTGCAATCTCAGCAAGAGGCCACCAATTGTAGTGGCGATATCCTGTGATAGTGGTTATTGATGGTTGTCTGCAGGAGGGGCCCAAAATTGGGCACTCGTCGTGCTCACTGCCATCCGCAAATCATAGTGACAATGACATAGATTGTCTCTTGCCCAGAAACGGCCATGGGCAGCTATTTAATGTCCTCGATTGACGGTCTTGTCATCTTCAACAGTGCTCTGAGTGGCCACGGGCTACATTTGGCCATACATGCTGTGTCGACAGCGTGGAATACTGGTCCGACGAAAGTTGTTTCCCCGAGCGGCGAAGGGGAGCATCCCATTTCGGCCATAAGAATGCCAGTTCCATTTTCGTCCAGAAATCGTTGATCCATTCCTTTAAACCCACCAATTATCAGTCTGGCTAGCTAAGCTGCGTTGATGACCTCTTCATCATGGGAAGTGGCGGTATAGATGGCATGCGCACCCCAAGAGCCTTTATCTCGTTCTCCTATTGAATCTCCGTCGAAGAGCCAATATGCGCCTTGAATGAAGTTCTCGTTCTGAACTTGAGCTTGCTGTTTTCAGAGAACAGAATTCAACACCGGCTGAGAGTCACAGATAGTAGGCACTTGGTAAAGCTCTCGAGCACAATAAGAACCCAAACTTCTGTCAAATTCCAGAGAGAGATTGTCAATGTCTACCGTCTACCGAGGAGACAATGTCTCTAATCGAGGGAGGAATTTGTGTGTAACCATCTCGTCCGTGAGGGCAAATTCGCCCACGTCGCTCTCACGTTTGTGAGGAGAGTCTGACGATAGGAATTCGATGATAGTGTACGGAGCAAGGCGTACTCCGGGAATTGAATGAGACCTCCGAGGTGTGGGTCGAGGCACTTGGTGTTCCTCATCAAACTAATTATAGAACGTCCTCAGTCACTTCGCTAACTATGCAGACACGAATGACGAAGATGTCATCGCTTTCGAGTCAGTAAGATAAACCCATTGAATTAAAACCTTGCTCTTGCATTAAAAGCTCCAGTAGCACATCGATTAACATAGCCTTGTGACCAGGAAATCGATCGTTGTCGCTGACTCAGGTGAGTACGGTTTGTACTGCTTCCAGTTCCCATTTGGAATGTGACGGAAAGTCCGCTCATAAGTCTCGTGAAGATGTCTGAGCAGCCCTTTGAGGGCCTTACGGATCGAGTCTCGTCCCCATCTCGATTTTCGGGCTCAGTTAACCCATCAAAGGTCGGGCTGCAACTATAATAAAGAACGGATCTTTAACACATTCTAACATCATAACCCGATGTTAACACAATGACCTTTTCTTAAACCTTCTTCTGCGAAAGCCGAAGAGTCACACCTAGCCTCTCATGGTTCAAAATTTGGATCTGGCAATATATTAAAGGGGTATATTAAATAAGATTATATATATAAGATTAATTATAGCTAGTAAAGGCTTATTAAATCCTTGACGAAGCCTTAGCTCTTAATTTATCTTATTAAGAAAAGTACCCTCTAAGATAATAACAGGGGGGATAGATAATATATATACTTTAAGGCCTAACCCGATAGTCTAATAGAAGTATCTATAACTATAAATAATAAATAAGTACAAACTTTAAATCTTATTCTTATCTCGTAACTATCTCTCGGCTTAGTAACTTACGCGCCGGTTTCTATTAAATAAAATCCGAACTTATGTATTTGCGTAGTATAGCTAAGGTTTCGTCCTAGGTTTCTCGATATAGCTTCTTATCTCGCTTACTCTCTATCAAAGCGCTTAGCCTAGGCGAAGAAGTCGGATTAGCTAACATCATATAGGCTCACATGGAATCGACACTCACAGGGAATCGATACTCATAGGGAATCGATACTCACGGAACAATCTTATCGTTTGTCCACATCCTGGCATGGGCCTCTGGACCTACGCCGCCGGTAGCACCCGCCTCGGCTGACTGGCCA
>JALLKD010000447.1:0-137894 GCA_023509735.1 Fusarium liriodendri | reverse complement strand
TTCGCACCGGGGCCGGTGCAGTTATGACTTCCCAAACCTTACACACTCTTCTTACTAATCATTTCTGCCGCCAGGGTACCGCAAAGTCGTTGACTTTCTGCTGCTGGATATTCCAAATACTTCGACCATTGATGACATACTGTCACGTTGGGGACAACGGGTAGGACAGCTCAAGGAACACGTGGAACAGCTGAAGATACGGCTACAGGATAGGTTTTTCGCAAAGATGGACCGCATCGAAGGGAAGACGGACCGCATCGAAGGGAAGATGGACTGCATCGAAGGGAAGATGGACTGCATCGAAGGGAAAACGAACCGCATCGAAGGGAAGATGGACCGCATTGAAGGGAAGATGGAGGCATCGGAAACGGGGATACGTGATTTATTGGCTGAGAATCAGTCAATGCAGAAGTCTATCATGGAAAAGTGGACGGAGCTTACGGCTCAGATTCAGAAACCAGTGGCCGACATCTCACGTGCCACGGAAGCTTTTGCGGATGTGGCCACCAGCTTCCGAGAGGATATGAAAAGCCGGCGCCGAGACGGAGAGTTGGAGGAGGAGCTCAGACGGGAACGCGACATGCGGGACCGCGAGCGGGAGACCTTCTCACGGGAGCGGGAACAGTTCCTTCGGACAGTTGAGAATTCCCGGACGAGAGAGGAACGGCTGGAACAGGGTACGTGAGGTTCTGGGGTGTGCTAAGTTTGCCCAGAGTACTAATGGTCAAGCAGAACGCCTCCATCTCAACAACCAAGTCGAAGAACTCTCAAGACAGGTTACAGAAACACGTCTTGAGCCTCGCATGACCATCGAGCCGATCCAGCTCCTGGGAGTTCTAGGTCTCTCGGTGTACGATCCCTGGGACGACCTCGACGTTGTCTTGCGTCACACAGAACACTACGACGCGAAGCTACGCGGGCGAGCGCAATGGTTGGTTCAGACAGCTGAGTTCCAAAGCTGGCTCCACGAAGATAGCTCGTCGGTTCTTCTTGCCGACGGCTGTATGAACCCCGAGTTTATATCTCCCATGTCGGGCTTCTGTTGCGGCCTCATCTCCAGCTTCATGGACAATCCAGACTTGGCTGTGACTTTCTTCTTCGCTGGACTGCACACTAGCAAGAAACTCAGCGGGCCAACGGCCATCATCCGGAGCCTCATTGCGCAACTGCTGCTCAACCCGAACCTGCCAAAGCCTGACCTGGGGTTCGTCTCCAAGGCAATGCTGGAGGCCTGCGCCCAGCGGGACTGCCGAACCCTCTGTGACGTTTTTGTCCGCATCGTCAAGCAGGTGCCACCGCAAATGGCCGTCTTTTGCATTGTTGACGGCATCACATGGTACGAGCAGGCCCCCTGGGTGGCTGACATGCATTTTGTCGCCAGCATGTTCGAAGACTTGGCAAAGAGGACCAATCCCGACCGTTCGGGGCTTGTCAAGGTGTTGATGACGACACCGGCCCGGAGCATCAGTATTGTGGACATGACGACAAGGGAACAAAGCGTTTGGTGGCATGTGGTCTTGGCCAGCGGCCATGTTCATCCTGGCATGGCACCTCAGTTGCCGGAGTATTGAATCTGTGGGGCCGAGTATGCATCCTCCCCGGGAATTTCTACGCCTCATTCAAAGAAGGCCCCTTTTGATAGCAATTAATTAATTAAGCGATATAACTATGCCGTACCTCAATGTTGTTGCCTCGTTAATGAATCCCGCGATACTAACCCACGACACCAAGAACGATGAGGCTGTGATTATGACTGGGTGGCCTCCCTTGTTGACCTTTCAGCTTGGACCAGGAAATTCTCTAGCTGTCTGGCCATTAAGAACATGTGTTGAAAGGTAGACCTACTGCTAAAACTAGATGCCCGGTTTGAAACTCTCCTGGATGGTACCCGTCATGTTGTTTGGTCAGGCCCGCAGTCTCAGCCGCTAGGTCTTCAGGACCACCAACCTCTGGTCAGGTTCAACTTTCTGATGTCTTGCTGAGCGATAGGCAGTTTTAGTCTAACAAGCCCGCGAATCAAACCACAGCATCAGAGTTTAGCATTACCGGCGACTGGGAGCATCACATGTTTAGAGAGGCGCTTGGGATCGACACAGTCTAGACTTTTTCGAAATATGTTTCCCGCTGAGCCGCATGATGGCTCACAGCATGCATAATCTTTGAAACCGTGAGGGCAAAGGCAGTCGTTTCGATCCACTAGTTGTCGTCTCACTTCAATGGAGAGCAAGAGAGCTTGACTCTATATAGCAATGAAAAGATTGGACATGTCTAATGCGTGGGACCCTGCAGCTCCGGAACAGCAAACCTATAGTCACAAAGAGCTTATTATATCTCAACGGTTTATTTCTTAGGGACAATAGTTGCCTGTTTTGAGTACAAATCCACCTCGGGGCTCGTACCAAACGTAGTAGTTGTTTCTTGAGTTGGAGTCGATGCAGGGATGAGTAGATGTATCTACCGATAAGGAGATACTACTAAACTTGCGCACTTAATTTATCGCAAGTTTTTCCGTTCTTGTAATTGCGAGGCTGACTCTTGCCCGGATGGATCCTTCGGCGGTCAGACAACAATATCTGCCGGTATCCGGATACGGAGTCCGGAGGCTAAGGGAGGCCCGGCCGGAGGCTAAGAATGCGAGCTCCTAATTGGCTCGCTCGGAAGCCCATCGCGCTGATTGGTCAACCTTGCGCCGAGTGAGTAACCATGCCCCGGCGATCTCGTGCGGAGCGGGAAGTATATCTATCGCCTTGTGCCGTGCCAAGGTCTTCAATTCCTCAGCTCATCAACCTCATCTCGAAAACATTTCTCTCAATCCAATTTTTTATCTTCACATTTAACCCTAGGTCCAAAGCTAGACCCCCATCACCATCATGTCCGAAGACATTGAAACCAGCTTTCAAGCCGCTATTGATTCCGGCAAGATCAATGGTGCCAATCTCTATGCCACCAACGCCGATGGTGACTTTGTGTATAACAACGCAATGGGGCAGCGCACTCTAATATCCGGAGAGAAGCGCCCTCAGGAACTCGACGATGTCTTGTTTCTCGCCTCGGCAACCAAGTTGATTGCCACAATCGCTGCTCTCCAGTGCGTCGAGGATGGTCTGTTGTCTCTACAGGGAGATCTTTCAACCATCGCACCAGAGCTTGCCGAAAAGCAAGTCTTGAAAGGTTTCTCCGAAGACGGAGAACCTATCTTGGAGCCGGCTGCTCGCCCTGTTACTCTTGAAATGCTGCTCACACACAGCGCTGGTACTGCCTACGACTTTCTACACCCTCTCATCGGAAAGTGGCGTGAGAAGTTCTCCCCTCCTGAGCCCGGCCGAAAGAAAACAGTCGAAGAGCTCTTCGTCTACCCCCTTGCACATCAACCAGGAGGCGGTTGGATGTACGGGCCTGGGCTGGACTGGGTAGGCCGTATTGTGGAACGAGTGACCCAGAGTACCCTTTCCGAGCACGTTAACGAACGCATCCTGGCTCCCCTTGGGCTCAAGAAAGACGCTCAGTTCTTTCCTGTTACCCGAGAAGACTTGCGCGACCGTCTTGTCGACCTGAACCCTGACGATCCAGAAGGTCTTGGTCGTGCCGTTCTAGGTGGTGGTGGAGAGATGAATCTTCGTGGCAAGGGAGATTTTGGAGGTCACGGCATGTTTATCCCCGGCAACTACTTCATTAAGATTCTGCAGTCGTTGCTCGCCAACGACGGAAAAATTCTCAAACCTGCCACCGTTGACGACATGTTCCAGCATCACCTTTCGCCCGAATCAACCACTGGTCACCAGACCGCACTGGCAGGCCCTGCAGGTGTCTTCTTCCGTTGTGGTGTTGACCCAGACACAAAAATGGGGTACGGACTGGGTGGTCTCTTGACCTTGGAGGATGTTGATGGATGGTACGGCGCTCATACACTTACATGGGGAGGAGGCCTTACCCTTACCTGGTTCATCGATCGGAAGAATGATCTATGTGGTGTTGGTGCTGTTCAGGCTGCCTTGGCAGGAGGAGTGGACGGGAAGTTGGTGTCTGATCTTAAGCAAGTGTTCCGCAAAGATATCTATCGCAAGCGTGCGGCATGGAAGGAAAAACAGTAGATAGGAACGCAAGTATGATATCGTGAAGCACGCTGGGTTATAGATATTTAAACCCTAATATGACATGAACTTGTTTAACTCGAGCGATTCACATCGACTACTCTAAAGGCGGTGCTGCTTCTTTTGAGCAAGAGCCAAAATGGCATTGCCAGCCGTTAGGTCTGTAAGGCTCACACCAATGCTCTTGTATACCACAAAACCCTCAGAGATGAAACGAGTTGTATCCTCGACGTGCTGGTCGCTCAAAGGCTGAACCCTTCCCTTCCTAAGAGCAACGATGTGGCCGAGCTCTACCATGTCCTCGGCCTTTATGTTGCTTTGCACGACCTCTCCTGAGTTCTCTAATGCATAATCGCGGTCATCAACAAGCACCACTCCCTTGGCTTCTCCGCTTGCAGGGTTGTATCCACCATCGCTGGCGATAGCATGGTGCAGCAGGCTGGGATCCAACTCAATCATGTCGGACTGCCAAGAGCCTATGGCGGAGATGAGCGGCAGGCGGCCGTCATTCCTCTGCTGAGTTAGGTAACGAGCAGGGAACAGAGGCTTCCTGGACGGGGTGGTGCAGAAGACACAGTCAATGTCAGATAGGCGAGCCTCGATCTGTGGCTGAAAGTCTGGGGAAGTGGTATTGATGAAGTGGAAGGAGCAGCTAGACTTCCAACGAGCCTCGTTCTCCTTGGAAATTTTGGCAATGAGATCATCGACCTGGTCCTTGACTGGACTAACATAGGTGATAGTCTTGACCTCGGATCCCCTTAGGGTTAGGATAAGACGGGTATGCCATAGAGCCTGCATGCCACCACCAAAGATGACAATGTTGTCGATGTGTTTCCTCCAAGAGAAGGGCACCATGACATTCATCGACGTTCGATAACCGGTCACTTCCTCAGCACCAAGAACGCCGGTCACGTTGCCTTGCCCATCTGCTATGACAATGATTCCATGCAGAGGATCCTTGGTGCCATCGGGTCTAGGGGCAGGCTCGACGACGAACTTGACGCCGACGCTAGAGTCCGAAGTGAAGGGTCGGAAGAGAGTTCGTTGGCCGTTTGGACGAGATGTGGCGCTGGGACTGGGCTGATACTGGCGTTCGCCACTGACAGAGAAGTCTTCAAAGGTTTGCTCGATGATGTTTTGAAAGGTAATCACCTCGTCCTTAGTGAGGTTGATGAGCATGTCGTAAATGACATCGTTGCCGAGGATCTGAACGTTTTCCATCTTGTGTGTTTGAAGGACGAAAGGGAGTGTTGAGAATGGTCTAAAGGCAAAGATAGACAAGCCTGGACGTCTTGTAATAGGCAGGGAGCGCGAGAAGAAACGGGATAGAGACATAGGGGTCCTCCTAGAGCAGGAGAAGAGTTGTGACTATTATATAGGCGTGGACCTAGATATTAATGGGCCGAGAACGGAGAGCAAAGCACATAGGCATGTAGCGTATTGTACACGGATAAAAGGTCAAGAGTTAGCTTAACCGCTTCAAATTCTAGTTTGGAGTGGTTATTGCTATTGCCACATCTTGATGCCCCTTGGCCCATAATAGTCACCTGTGTAAAAAAAGGGGTTAGTCTAAGCGCCGTGCCGGCGGGCTCCCCGCATTGCCATCGCCAGATTCGCGGGGCAACCTCTAGGGACCATGCTGCCCAATCCCCTTACATGGCATCCAAGATACGGTGGTATGTAACGGCCCACGTCGCAGCACTATCATTTGCCCCTTTCTTCTTCAGACTGAGTATGACCTCCTTGCTTAAGCCGCAAGATGCCGGGATATCCACAACAAGCAGGACTACGACCACGCAATGAAGCGGAGCCACCCTCTAGTCACGCGTATGCTGTTCTGTTCCCCCATCCATGTGAAAGTAAGAGACTTGCGGTTAATGAGGATGACCAAGCTGTGTAATATTAAAAGCACAGAGGCTACTGTGTTAACATTAGGACGGAATCCTATGGTTTGTTGTGTTAAATACTTTATTATTGTTGAACCTCGGCCTTTGATGGGACAACTGAACTTCAAGATAGCTATACGGCACAAGCGATCTTATCAACAGGCGGTTAAAGTGCCCCAAATACCCGGACTTTGTGCAGCCTCGCTGACACGCCACAACTCCCGACTCGCCATTGCATCTAAGCCTCAACTCAAGTCCTGCATGCATGTGTGGCTCGCCTTGGGTTGGTAAGCCAGCTCCGCTGGGTTCCGCGATTGGCTTGATGATGGGAGCCGAACGCGGATTTTCATCCCAATCTCACGAACCTCATGTTTGCAAAGATTAGCGCTGGACCTGCCTTGGCATCTATTCAAGAGTCAGTCTCCGCGCCTCAATTCGTGTGCCGCCAAGATGCTCCGAGCCATCCGCTATTCGACCGGTTGGCATAAACCATTTGCTCATGGCCCTCCAGCCTCGTTTGGGCGGAGACCAGCAGCGGCCTTATCGTGCCTTTCGAGGCGGTATTTCCGCAATAGCCATACATCACGCACAGAGAACTCCGTGGTAGGTGAGAAACCCCGACTTCATCCCGATGAGTACACAGTGGGATGGATCTCGGCTCTCTCCATTGAGCTTGCGGCTGCAATCGACATGCTCGACGAGGAACACCAGGACGTTCCACACAGCTCAGATGACATAGATATCTTCACATTCGGAAGGATGGGTGAGCATAATGTCGTCATTGCGTGTCTGCCCGATGGCCAGTATGGAAATAACCAGGCCGCCGCCGTCGCCACGCGCATGCAGGCTCGCTTCCACTCGCTCCGGTTTGGCCTCCTTGTGGGTGTAGGCGGCGGTGTTCCAAGCACGGCAGCTGACATCCGGCTCGGAGACGTTGTCATCAGCAAGCCTGGTGTTCAGCACAGCGGCGTGGTTCAGTTCGACATGGGAAAGAGCACGCCGCATGGCTTTGAGCGGACGGGCTACCTCAACGCACCACCGGGGCTACTGCTGAGCGCCCTCTCCAAGCTAGAGGCACAGCACCATCGAGGGCAGAGCGCCATGCCAACGTACCTGTCCAGCATCAGCCACTCCAAGTTCGACCGTGCCAGTGCCGGGGTCGACCGGCTGTTCAAGGCCACGTACCTTCATGCCGGTGGGCCAAGTTGCGATGATTGCAGCGAGCACGAGCTGGAAGAACGACCGCCACGTTCCAGCGATCACCCAAAGGTCCACTACGGCCTCATTGCGTCCGGAAACCAGGTTGTCAAGGATGGGGCCCACAGAGATGACATCAGCCTAAAGCTTGGGGGCGTTCTCTGCTTCGAGATGGAGGCGGCAGGGCTAATGAATAGCTTTCCATGCTTGGTCATCCGTGGCATCTGTGATTACGCCGACTCGCACAAGAACAAGGCTTGGCAACCTCAAGCTGCAGCGACTGCGGCGGCGTGCGCCAAGGAGATTCTGTCCCTCGTACCTGCTGCTGAAGTGAGCAGTATAAATGCGATGCGTAAAGTCATGGACGATGTCAACGGTTCGTATTCTTTGCCCTGTATGCCGTAGTAAAGTAGCTGACTCGGGACTTGAAGATACACGAGAGAGCCACAAGGCCTGCTGGACTGTTCCACTCGAGAGGAACCCACTGTTCACCGGCTACAGCTCACTACTCTCCCACCTTGAAGACAAAATGTTTGGTGAGGAAGCCTGCCGTAGGGTTGCAATCACGGGGCTTGGGGGAAGTGGCAAAACCCAGATCGCCCTGGAGCTGGCGTATCAGATCAGGGAGAACCATCCCGATTGCAACATATTCTGGATCTCAGCCACGAGCTTGGAAAACTTCGAACGGGGGTACCTCAGAATTGGCCTCCATCTCCGTGTGCCGGGGATCGGAGATGAGAACGTCGACGTCAAGCCTCTCGTCAAGGAGTATCTGGGATCTGAGAAAAGTGGCCAGTGGCTGATGATACTGGACGGCGCCGATGATATGAGTCTTGTGTTTGGCCCCGACGGGGGCGCCCTGTCTCCTCGTCTCATTGACCTTTTGCCGCGAAGCGACCAGGGCGTGGTCATGACTACGACGAGGGATCGTAGGGTTGCTTCAAGATTCGCCAAGAAACACTTCGAGAACATGTCTGAAATGGACGGGCAGACGGCTACCGAGCTCCTCAGACGATGTCTGATAGACCAGGAAGCTCTGGATGACAATAGCGCTGCAACTCAGACTCTACTGCAGGAACTGGCATACTTGCCCCTGGCCATCGTGCAGGCGGCCGCGTACATCAATGAGAACGGACAGTCAATCCACGAGTACTTGTCCTTGCTAGAGGATATGGGAGGCAACATCATCGAGATTCTCGGCACTAGCGACTTTGACGAGTACGGGCACCAAAGGCAGCATGCCGTGGCCACCACCTGGCTCCTCTCCTTCAAGCAGATGCAGCAGCGTCAGCCCCAGGCGGCCCACTCCCTTTCGTTCATGGCTTGCCTGGACCCGTCGAACATCCCTCAGTCCCTTCTGCCGCCGGCTGTGTCACAGCGGCACCTCGTCGATGCCCTAAACACGCTAGTCGCCTACTCGTTCGTGACGCGGCAGCCGAAAGACCCGGCCTTTGACGAGACATGCGACCGTGGGCCTCGATTCGCGCTGCAAAAACTGGTGCACCTAGCTACGCGGAAATGGATGCGCGAGGAGGGCACTCTCGCCCAGTGGACCGAGGCGGCCGTCGTGCGCCTGGCTGACGTCTTCCAGACGCTCGACCTCTCAGATCGCCGGGCCACTGCTGTGTATCTACCGCACGCGCAGTTTGTTCTCAGCTCCGGAGTCGCGCACGGCGCAGCCGCCAAAGAGACAGACCTCCGGCATCGGGTAGGCGTATGCCTGATGGTGGATGGTAAGTACAAGGAGGCAGAACTGATGCTCGCCGAGGTGGTAGACCGCAGGCGCAACCAGTCCGGCGAAAATGACCCTATGACCCTACTTAGCATGGCTGACCTTGCGTCCGCGTATCGCGAGCAGGGCCGGTGGAAGGAGGCCGAGAGCTTGGGGAAGCGGGTGCTGGCTACCCAGAGGGAAGTTTTGGGGGAGAAGAACACTGCGACTTTGAGCACCATGGCAGGTCTCGCGTGGACCTACCGGAAGCAGGGTCGGTGGGACGAGGCGGAAACGAATGGCTCCAAGGTCCTAGCTCTACAACGGGAACTCGTCGGCCAGGATCACCGCTCCACCCTCGAGACGGCTGCAAATCTCGCCAGGACGTATAGAGAACAGGGGAGATGGAGCAAGGCGCAGGCTCTCACAGAAGAGGTGCTGCAAGCTCGCAAAAGACTGTATCGGAAAGAGCATCCCCTGGTACTGGAAGCCATAACCCTGCTGGCATCCCTTTACAGGAATCAGGGCCAATACGCCGAAGCCGAGAGTCATGGGGTATGGGTCCTGGATTGCCAGAGAAAGGTTCTTGGAGATGAGCACCTTGCCACTCTCGACAGCATGGCTAGCCTCTCGCGGACGTATAGAGAACAAGGCCGCTTGGAAGAGGCCGAGAGTCTAGCCCAGCAGGTTCTCGATGTCCGCAGACGTCTCCTCGGCGATGAGCACCTGCGTACCTTGTCTATTCAGTTCCAGCTCGCTTGGATATACAGAAAGCAAGGGCGTCTCGACGACGCGGAGAGGTTGACACGGCTGGTCGTTGAGTTTGACCAAAGGGTGCTGGGCGAGGAACACCCCCTGACACTGCACAGCCTGTACGGCCTGTCCCAGACCTTGACGCTACAGGGGCGCTGGGAGGAAGCTCAAGATCAGGGCGAAGACCTTTTGGAAGCCCAGAAGAGAGTCCTTGGGGAAGAGCACCCGTGGACGTTGGAAAACATGGCCAACATCGCCATCACGTACCGGAAGCAGGGGCACTTGAGAGAAGCCGAGAGCCTTGCCAAGCGAGTAAATGAGATGCAGAAGAGGGTGTTTGGCCAGGATCATCCATGGCTGCAGAAGAGTCTGGAGACTCTAGCACGGACGTTGAAGGATATGGGGGACTGGAAGGGGGCTGAGGATCTGGGGAAGCAGGTGCTAGAAGCTAGGGCAAAAGTTCTCGGGATGAACCATCCGTCTACTAAACGCATGGCGGGCTTCTTGGCTAAGCTAGATGAGACGAGAAGCTAAGGGAGGCAAAGTGGGACTTATTTATACATTTACCTAAGGCGTCAGATCAGGTCTCCTACCATTAAGTTGAAGTAAATAATTAAAGAGGACAAGAAGATGGTCCCTTTGGAGGTGGAAGCGATGTCAATTGAGCCCCCTCTCATATTCAGCAGATGTACAAAGTTTGATGTCTTTCAACCTTCCTCAATGTTTCATTATGTACCATCCAATTAGATATAGTATCTGTTTCTGTTGACTTGGTTGACAACTGTCTCTTGCGCGTTGGTGGCCAGAGCAATTCGACCAACTTGAGCCTGTGGCTCGACATCTCCAAAGAACAATCTCAGATCCTTCAAGTTTCTTGCCCATGTCTCTGAAGACCAGGTTGAGAGCGCGGATATCCCCTCAACCTTGTTATGGAGAAGGGCCAGAGTTGAGGATCCCAGAACGTCTGGGGCAAGACTGATGACACGTAGAAACGCACCAACAAGTGCGAAGAAGAAGGCGGTGAAGGATGCCAGAAGAAGGACTGCGAGCCATTTCTTGTTACAATGGATAACATCCTCTTTGAGAGTGTTGGTCGCAGTTATGTTGATAGATGATGTTGGCAGCATGTCCAGAGCTGAGGTGTTGAACCTTCCGGTGAAACCCGCTGGATTGATACCTATGTAAAGGATCGTGTTGAAGATTTGTGACAGACGCATTCCAAACACATTACTGTCAATAGTGTGTAAAGGAATATCTTCCAACGGGCGGCCAAGAGTCTGGTATGGTGTGGTGAGATAATTCAAAATCGGCTGTTTCCCGCCCGAGGTCTGAGCAACAGGGAACAGACGAGTCAAAAGTATGAGAACACCCTGAGCATTGAATGGGAAGCCCACATCGAAGACGGTATAGTTGTAATGAAAAGTGGGTTTGAGGGAGTGGCGGACGGCAGACGGATTGCAGATACTCCCAGATGAGCTCCCTGTACAGGATACATTGACATCAACAAAGGATGTAGTGAGACTGCACTCAGCCCTGGTAAACAAATCACTCTCTGCGGTCCATCGAGATTCCCATATCAGTTTCCGGGCATCGCGAGTTTCACCTGAAGCTATCTGCTTGGCACCAGGACATGGCCGAGAAATGGCTATCTGGTATTGAGTTCCTCCCGTTTCACTAAACCAGTCGCAGTCATTGCCAAGGTCGGGAACAGGACCGGCTGAGGCGTCGAAGTTGGAATAATCTGATTGATCAGAGCGCTCCAAACTCGAGCACGAGACGAACATGTAAGAACCTGGAAGAATGAAAGAGGTATTTCCCGATGTGGGCAAGTTGTCGATAGGCGTTCCAACAAGAGATGCATAGGTCAGGTTGGTGGTTTCAGTTGTCTTGAGCCAGCCTTTGCCACCATTATTCTCCAGTGGCTCGATAGCAGGGCAGCGAATGTTGCCCCAAAGATCTTGATTACGACCGCTGAGTAGTGAGGCCGCCATCATGGAGGCAGTAGTAGGAAATGCGACTTCGGTGGAAGCTTGAGAGAGGCCTTGAGCGTTGCCAAAACGGTATTCCATCGTCGTATTTTGGGCTTTTAACTTAGTCAAAGTGCTTGGGTAGCTGGGAATGATGGAAATGACACGTAATGAGGCTTGACTCCCCAAAGGAGATAATGACCAGAGGCAGACAATAAAGAGGCCAAGAAAGTTCAGAGCTCGTAGCGTTATCTGCGTAGTGAAGGCATGCGCCATGGTCTGACTGCCCAAGCATTGCTCTACCAAGCCTAGAGTTGCACCTTGCTTGGTTTGGATGCGCCATGACGCGATGCTTTTGAGGGTTCCGCCGGCGATGGCAGCAAAAAGTACGGGAAATATGGTTGGCGCCTTTGTCTGTTAGAAAGCTGTTGGAAAAACCGGATGATGGAAACTGACAAACTGGGCTATCTGAAAGAGCTTGAGGCCAGTAGAGCCCGTGTCGGCGGGCTTGCCATGGGAACGGTAGACAAAGAAACCAAAAACCGCAAACAGGAGAGAAATGGACGCGACCAAGAGGTCCAAGAGAAGACGGAGGCCAGTGGTGAACCAAGAGTTGTCAAGGCGTTTCGGCTGGAGGCCAGTTGCCGAGGAGTCTTGCCCAAGAGGCTGCTGTGCGTCCTCAGCAGGCACAACTTTGTAGAGAGGTGGCTCGGAGCTCTGCATTTTCTGACGATGTGAGGATTTCTGAAGTTCCCCAGAGTACCTATTGGGAGCTGGACGCCCACGAGTCTGATATCCTGGTTAATACGCATCACTTAGCACACAAGTTTCAGCCGCAGTCGCGGCACAATTCCGCTTCCTCTTTTTTGATCCCACCAAACCTGGTTAGGTTGAGGGATTTGATCCAATAGCGGATAGTCTCTTCAAGGGTGAGCGCTTCCACAGGAATCAGGCTGGCAAATTGCAGACCTAGACGCCCCTGCCCCTGCCATGAATCTGCATTTTGCGCGGGGCTTGGGCAACTCGTACATGCCAAGCAACATCGCGTAAGGGATGGCCGAAGCGAGCCGAGCCTGATCAGCTTCCAGCTGCTCTGAATGGCCTATTTCTTAAACGATATGGTGCACAAAATGTGATAATGGAGGCAGCCATTGGACGCTGTCGATGTACAAAGAATTGCGCCTTAGATAGTGCCTTGGCGGAGTCTTACTGCAGAGTCACATCAGATCAGCTGAAACTGTGCATATGCAACGCAACTTTTTCACTCTTGAATCTCAAATGCCTGTCCTTTCAGCAGGCGAACAGTGGAAGAAGCTTGAGTCGAGATTGCCCCCTTGGGAACGATGGGAGACTAGCATACTTTAGCTGTGTTGTCGACAGCGGTAAAGAGGGTGATTTGGAGAGCTGGGAAGGCTACCCCGATGATGAAGAAACCGTCGAAGAAGACGAAGAATGCAGCTTCCAGGAACCCAAGTATCATAGCCCCGGGATGTCTATTAATGATAGGCTGTGGGAAGCCCAGCAGCGCTAATTAAAACAGTGAGGGCCGTTAGCTCTCCACCGGGCCTCTTTCTGAGGTGACCTCGACAGCCTTACTTTCAGGCTTTAGACCGGGCGGCGTCATCGACCCTGACGAACTCAAAACTCATACTGAGGAAGCTCTGGCAAAAGCTATCACTAGCAATGGCAAGTCCAGTCCTGATCTGACTTCTTTGTTTTATTGACGGATAATACCCGATGCTCAAAGAAGCGAGCCCACACATCGTTCCTTGTATATCCCCTGGGAGGTGGGCAGCAACGGTCGCGGGTCAAAATGACTCTAGACCCGCAGTGGCGTCGGAAGGCCATCAGTCCACGGTAGCAATTGTTGGCGGAGGGACAGCCAACTGCCTGGTCTTGTTGGTATCACCATTGAACACATACGACAGAAGCAGAGCGGCCAAGAAGAAGAGTTATCAACACTTAATCGTAGGTTGTCGCGTTGATTGTCAATTTATTTAAAAACTAATCAACATTTACAGCGGCATAGGCTTGATAGCTAGTTACATAGCAAACCCAATAACCTTGACCCCATGAGATCGCTCATCTCGAATCTTCAATTTCCAATAAGCATGCAATCCAAGACCATGGCCCCCACTGCCTTGTGTAGAATCCGATCACATCCCCAGGTGCTTCATTTTTAAACCTGGTATTCGTTCTTCATACCAACATGAAACGATGGGAGTTTTCCTTAACCCTTCCTATTGAGGATTTATAAAACTGGAAAACTGCCGCGTCGTATCAATGGTGTTAATGATATTGGCTATTACCACAACATTAACATGAATGAACGAAATAGTATGCGAGTGTCGGAAAAGGCATCGCCGAAAACAGGGCTGGGGAACCCAAGGTCCATGTGTGTTCAGTCAGCCTGGGGCTCTCTCCTCCTATGTATGTAGGTGGTGATATGTAGAGGGGGAGAGGTCCGGTGAACTGAACATCTGTGCGTGACAGATTGAAGATTCTCGCAAGAGTATCTCTGGTTGCGCGACGATAGTCCTCCTAGAACTTCTTGCGTTTGCGACCATGTAGTTGGTTGAGAAGCTTTTCAAGACTTGCACGAAAAAGTTCGCGCCGTAGACCACGTAGAGTATCAAGATCGTTGGGGCCAAAGGCCACTTCCTCAAGTAGGACAAAAGTCGGCTTGTCCATTGGAGGGCCTCGGATATCGAGTTCGGGATCGTCAAAGTCGTCCTTTTTTCCACCTCCAATGTACCAGTAGTCTTTCCCCATCTCGGGGTTAGATGTGCAAGGACACGCCATGGTGACTGCCTTTCCGTTCTTTTGTGCTTCCCCGGTAATTATAACAGGATGTATCACTGTTTTCCCCCAGGCAAACAATCCGGGATAGGGATGAATGGACGACGTAGTCGAAGAAGAAGGCTGTGGCTGCGGGCCCATACTCTTAGTTACAGGAGCGCTATGGCTTGCGGAAGCTCCTGCATTGGTGTCTCCTGAGCCAGCCGCATTCTTTTTTGTTGGTGGTAGAACACGGATGTTATGGTGGCGTTTGTTGACATCGCTATCGCGGCCATCAACCAAATTGTATGGGATGGCAATAGCGATGCCGGGTTTCTTGTTTAGCGTTTTGTGTAACTTAGCTGAACCTGAGAGGGTTCTGCTGACGTCGCTATCGTCGATCTTCTGGCTGGAATTGGACGGGTTGGAGCTTGAAGGCAAAGGCGGGAAATGATGCATATCGTCTAGAATACTGCCGGGGCCCTCATTGCTCTTGACGGCATGTGCTAAGCGTTGTGTATGGGGCCTTGCCTGGGAGCGCGACGATATCGGCGTCGCGGGCCCAGAGGCGTAGGATGGAGGTCGGCGTTGCCATGGACTGCTCCCGGCATCGGTTCGCTCTCGTGGAGATTCATGGTGGCCGTGATTGCTTCCCCTCAGCGGTGGGTTCGTTTCGCGATGGACCCTGCGTCGCTCCTCATATCGTTGTGGATTGGGATGACGACGGCTGTCCGACATCGGTCCTTCGTTGGTGACGGCACTGAGGGAGAAGGAATGACGTATAGTTGTGAAGAGGTACAATGAGCGAGTTCGTGAATAGATTCAGTGGGTATAGATTCGATGAAAGTGTGTTGTTTGTCTGCTTCAATGTTCCAAGTCGTTGGGTTTAAATGACAATCCTGCCCGGAAAGACGATACCCAAGGTAAGGGGGTGTCAAAAAGCCCTGGAAAAAGCCCACTGATTTGCTGCAGTCTTGGCTGAGAGTATTTCTGGATGTTTTTGTTACACAAAGGGCAGCCATACAGGCTGTACAAAGTGGCAGTGCGACGTGATTCAACCCCATTGCATCTCACGCGGGACCTACGTGGACGACCGGTGCGATGTGGCTGCATTGTTTGTTTACTGTTGGGCCTATGCACAGCCTGCAGCCGCACAGCGACGGAAGCAAATTGAACCTGCAGTACCTACCGTGTCACCTTGGCAGTCTGTGTTCGGCGCCGTTATTGTTGATATCGTCAATCTGATGTTTTTCCAAGTTCAAAGCCTGAAAAAATGCCTTGGCTTCGCACTCGAGTTTCGGCTGGCAACAGAGTGTCGTGGGATTTAAGGTATCAAGGGGGTTAAACTGATGGGAACGTTCCCCGCTTGTCTTCGTTCCCGGGAGGAGGGGGCGCCATCACTCCCTGGTACCTCAGGTCGCCATACGGTCTCGGGCATGTCAGGATCACTCACACGAAAGGTGAGTGGCCCCCTGCATCCACCACACCAAGTCTACCCGCAAGCCCAAAGCCTGCAAGGCGCTTTCACTGGCTGTTTGCAAGGCAGGTTGCAGGCTACCTTCGACGGTACCTCGCAGTCACTGCCTCTAATTATAGCTTATGATAGCCCCTCTCGCGGGTGCCTTACTAGCCTATTGTCGCTGCATATGTGTCGTATTTCGGGTGATTGGGTTATTTCCACCTTTTCTGCCCTCCGAGGAGTTGAGCCTGTCTCCAGGGGAGCCTAATCGCTGGCTCTGCAGGAGTGTGAAGATCAGGCACGACCAGGCTGAGATTTTTCCCAAAGTAGTAAAAGTTAGCAGTGTAAACAGTACCTCTCAGGATGATGGAGGGTTGTCAGCTTGTCTCTTTGTTGAGTTGTATGAAATCATAAAGCCTTTATTTGCGATGACCAAGCATTATTAGCAGCGTGCACCAGATGTACCCAAACAATAATAGAAGTCTACGTTGCTTATGAGGAATCTGACAGTTGAGCTTTTTTTCCTCCCTTTTTTTCCTCACCAACAATGTTGTCAACTGAGTGACGATCATCGCACCAACAGTAGTCTCTACGCGAGGAAACGGACACCAGCAAAAACAAGCACCGGGTCAGGGGTTGTCGACTGATGTTGGCACGCTGCCTGCAGCCTGCAGAGCCGTGTGAGGATGTGATTGATCCTTCCAAGCGAGGTGTGGGCTCACGGTTGTTGGTCTAGGTGCCTCAGGCACCCACAACAACTGACTCTACGTCAACGCTGGCACCTGTCACACAAGACCCAATCCCTAACTCGTGAGAGTGTGTAAAGAATGTCTTGACGGCCTAGAGAGTCTCGCCTCCCCAAGGGAGTCATTATCAAGTTGAATAATGTTGACCCTGGATGCAAGCCCAACTGGCATCACAAACGGCCGAGGCAGGAAGATTAGGAGAGTAGATTGGGCAGCTCATGGTCTAAGTGTGGCGGTGCAGGTAAGAATTTGATTACTTAAGCTCACAATGAAGGCCCTAAGTACGCTGAATTACAGGTCTGATTGCGAGCAAGTGAGGCTATCACGAGATGACCTTGTGGTGTGTGTGGCGAAAAAGAGGAAGGTTAGGCTGCTGATCCGTAACTCACGTGACTGGCACGTGATAGCGCACGGCTAAAAGCTGTGCAACTAGCAATAGTGGGCTGTCGGAATAGTAAGACTCCAGCGAAAACACAGCTTGCAACGGCTTGCAACGGCCTACAACAGCCTGCAAGGGCTACGGTGGCTAGGCGGCAAGCTAGCTTTTGATTGGCTAATGTAAAGCTTAAGTAATCAAATTCTTATCTCCACCGCCAGCGGTGCCCGTATGACTTGCCAGTAGATTGCCTCTAGAAACAAACATTTCGGTCCGCTTTCTCGTGTGACGAAGCCAGGCAACGGAATACATGTAGTCATAGTTTCCAGATCCAAGTTACATAGAATGTCTACAACACCATTCTCATCTCCTTCTAACCATTGTTTCCAGTAGCGATGCCCCAGAAGTAACCGCACCAACTTCCCAGGATCAAAAGGATAAGAGAAGCAAAACAAAACATGGAGATCTTCTTGTTCTTGCCTCCATTCTCCTCGTAGAACCTCTGCTTTCTGGCGTTGAGAATATGGCCTCGGGCAATGCGCATCTTCCTCGTCCACTGCAAGTGTCCAAGATCCACAGATCGCCAGGCGATGAAACCCAGGATCAACGAGACAGCGACTGAGCACCCGGCAAGAATGACATAGACGATGGTGACTCTATCGTACGAGTTGTTGTCAGCGTCTTGAATTCTTCCAGTGATGACTCGCACGATGATGTTCATTCTAGGATACGAGTTAGCAACTTGGCATATCATGGTGGCCGGTTCTCTTACGCATTGTTCAGTGTGATTTTGATAGAGTAGGCCGAGCCAAATACTGTGCTATCCCACATGGATGTTCGAGTACTGTCGATGATGGTGGTAGGTCCAAAGCAATACGCAAAGGCAAAGACACCAAAAGATGCAGCGGTTCCTTTGACAGCTCCAGAAAAGCTGACAAGAAGCATGGAGGTGAAAACTCCGAGGCCGCAGAAAACCACTAGGGCATTTGGTTAGTATGCAATGTTCTTGTGAAGACGTCGACATGGAACTCACAGATCGAAATACGGTGTCCATAAAGGTCAATAAAGATACCCAGGAGAGGAACAACAAAGAAGCCTGTCAGGAGAGATTAGCATCCAATGTGATTCGGTGGGACCATTTCCGCTACTTACCAGCATACTGCAAAACCGAACTATACCAGCCAGCCGCAATCGAGTCGGTTCCAAACCGCTGTTCAGCAAGCTCAGTGGCATTCTGGAGGAAGACGATGGCAGTGCTTGTTTCGAAGAGAGAAAAGGCCATGACAGCCCAGAAGGACCATGGCAACTCGAGCACCTTGCGAATCTCAAACTTTTTACTCTTCTCACTCAGCTTCTCGCCAGTTGCTGGATCGTTGATGCCATGGAACTTGCGGTTAGCCACCTTGGTGAACCAATAGAAACCGACGGTCATGACATTGGTGAAGATGTTCATGAAGACGGCGACCCAGAATACCCAGGCAAAGTCGCCAGTCCTCTTGGCGATGATATTGGCGGATGACTTGCCGGCAAAAGCACCCATCTTTCCAACACCCAGCTCAAAGCCGAGGGTTGATCCGAAGCCATTTCCGGGGGCGAACCAGGATGAGAATACCTTGTACTGGGCGATCTGGGTTGCGATGTCTCCCAAAGCTCGAACGACTCTGCCAGCAATCATGAACTTGTAGGAACGACTTTGAGCTGCTCCTGCAACTAAAATCGAGCCAACAGAGTAGATCAAATTTCCGTACAGCATGGCACCTAGGAGATGTGATCAGAGAATGTTACCATGATGCGAATAGACCTCTTACCAGCGCCTCCAATCCGGTCGGTAACAATACCGCTCACCATCATGAGGGCCGTGACCATGAAATCCTCACTGGCTTCCAAGAGTGAGAACTGCGTATTAGTGATGCCCATTTCTTTCTTGATGGTGGTTTTCATGGCAGCAGTGATACCCGAGCTCCATTGAGATCCGAAACCGATCGCCGTGACGAGGGCGACGGACGCGATCTTCCAAGACAGGGGAACCGGTTGAAGGCCATCAGAGCTAGAGGCATCTGAATCACCAGATGCCTCAACTACTGCTCCAGCAGTCTCCTTGTCATAGGGCTGCGCCAGGCCATTCTCAGGCTCTATGTTTGAGCTGGAAGACCTGGGAGATGGAGGTTGAGCCATCATGGCCGGGGTGGAAGGACAAGACAAGAACAAGTGTAAGGATGAATAAGAAAGAGCAATAGAGTGATGAGAAGATGCTCAGTGTCGGGAGCGGTGTTGTTCAGAGACAAGATGTCGATCATGTCGAGGAAAAAACACTGCTTTTGAACCCAACGAAGAAATCCTAACTAACAAGTTTTGATCCACTAAGTCAAAGGTGGATAAGCCTAATCAGATGAGATTGATAAGACAGAACGGGGCAACACCACCGACACTAGCCCTATACGAGGCATGCCGTGAACCCAAAACTCCACTTGAAAAGATCTGATAAGTTTACAGAGACAGGGATTCTGACTAGGGGTCATTCTCTCACCGTGAGAAGCGGCCCTTCCCTGCATGTCCGATGTCGCTAGTGGATGCCGGTCCGATGGGGAACTAGGGACGACCCCGTCGGCTCGAGCTTTGCGAAAAGTTTGCGGATGAGAGATGGTGATGGTTTTCGCTTAATCAATCTTTCACTTTCGTCACTTCTCTTCCTCAACACCAGAGCCTATCGTTTCTAGGTACCAACATCGAAATGCATGGCAAGCAGCACGCTAAGGCCACGCCTGACGAAGAGACACCACTCATTCTTCATGAGCAAGGGCGTTCAGATTCTGAGCATGGAATCATCCAACAACCGACGTCACAGTCCTACGATGAGGCGAAACTCCCACCAGCTGTTTCCTGGGTATCCATGCCTTGCAAAGCCCAGTTAGCTGTCATAATGCTTGTCCGCCTCGCTGAGCCAATCAGTGAACGGTCTCTCACAGCATATCTCTTCTACCAGCTGCAATGGTTCGACAAGTCCCTAGATGCGTCGTCGATCGCGAAGCAGGCAGGGCATCTGACTGCAGCCTTTGCCGCTTCTCAATGCGTAACATCGATGTGGTGGGGACGGGCAGCCGATAGCCCGGTTCTCGGTAGGAAGGGCGTTCTCGTCATTGGTCTGCTAGGCTCAGCGATCTCAGCACTTGGCATGGGTTTCTCAACTACATATCGATCTGCTATGTTGTTTAGGATGCTAGCTGGTGCCCTCAATGGCAACGTTGGCGTTCTCAGGACAATGGTTTCTGAGGTTGTTGTTGACAAAAGGTAAGTCGCGTTCCCATGAGCTTTCTTCCTCTTTACTCACGGTTTTGACTTGGCAGATATCGCTCCCGTGCATTTCTCCTTCTACCAATGTGCTTCAATGTAGGCAACATTGTAGGACCGCTCATGAGTGGCGTCTTGGCCAACCCTATCGAGTCTTTGCCCAGCCTATTTGGACCGGGCTCCTTCTTTGGCGGAGTTGATGGCGTTCAGTGGATGGCCAGATTCCCTTACGCGCTCCCCAACATTGTTTGCGCTCTTCTCTTGATCACATCAGTACTTGGCGTTATTTTTGCTCTGGGAGAGACTCATCCCCTACTTCAGGGCGATGAGCCTAACCAGCGAGGATGCCTTGGAAACGGTTTCTTTGGGCGCATGTTCAAAAGTCGCAAATCCAAGCCCTCTTTTCGCCTTATTCCAAGAAATGATGATCCTGACCAGGTCCTTGAGACATTGGATGAAGATTCGGGGCCAACAAGCGGAAGACCAACGTCGTTCAGGTCAATCTTGACCAAGAACGTGTGCTTGACTCTGTTGCAACATTTTCTTCAGGCTCTCCACGTCGCTACATTCAACTCGGCCTTGATCGTTCTGCTACCCAGTCCCAGAGGAGACCGTTCTCAAATTCACCTACCCTTTCAGTTTGCTGGCGGCCTTGGTCTTTCTACCAAGAAAGTAGCCATGGCGACGAGCACGATTGGAACCATCGGCATCCCCCTGCAACTGTTCCTCTTCCCGAAAGTGAGTGTCCGACTTGGACTCTTGCGGTCATACAAAATCTTCCTACCACTCAGCATTGTGGTATACTGCATACTACCCTACCTAACCCTACTGCCGGACGAGTATGTCATTGTCTGGGCTTGCATGACGGCTGTCCTGTCGTTGCACGTGGTATCTCGAGTCTTTGTTACACCAGCAACAATGATGCTGGTTGACGGGTCATGCCCCGACCCATCTTTACTGGGCACCCTCCATGGTTTTGCTTCAAGCATATCGAGTGTTGCACGCATTCTAGGTCCAACTGTTGGGGGTACCGTCTTGGGATGGGGGCTGTCAAACAATCTTGTTGGAATTCCGTTCTGGGGAATGGCTTTACTTGCTTCGGTGAACTTTGGTCTTCTGTTGTTGGTGAAGGATTCAGATGCCGCATGAGTGGGTTGTTAGGTACTCTAGTCAACACTAAATACGTCCTATGAAGTAGGCATGATGGCTTGCCTGTGTGAAACTATATCTCTCTGAATGGGTTGCCTCGATCTGCCTTCTGGGTATGCTATGAGGTGAGATTATTTTTCAATACATCCTGTCAAGTTCTTTCATCTGCAAATTGACCTCCAACCTCAGTCTATCATGCCGAATCACTATCCACTCTAAACTCCGAGATCGCCGAGCCTGGGAACTGATATGGTCCGATCAAAGTTATTCGATGACTCGTAACACCAGCTTGGAAGCCCACGTGCCCATGCGTGGAGAAAAAAGCATCGGCATGAGTTCATGCCCAGTCATCGGAGCGCTAGCCTAGAGCCATCCCTGTTGACAGGGATCTGAGGCACATTTGTTTGCTCACGGTGAGAAACCGGGTCCTTCGGTCCACTTTTCACTCGGTCATGCCGCCAGTCACGGTATTTTCTCGGATTGGGGAATGGGGGTCAAGTGGGATGGTGATCAACTCCAGATTTCATTGCCGCGTAATCTGCACCGATTTGAAGATAATCTTGCCATATCCACATTCTAGAACATTGAGATTAAAGTGTTAAGAACCATATGAGGTCAAGTTCGAGGTTTGCAAAATCTTGTGTCACGAGTGGGTGGGTACGACTGATTGATAAGTTCCGTAATTCTTTATGTCTCTTCAGTGAATGTTTGGAATGAGACGCACATCTGGAAAAACACCTTCAAAATACTGGATTCCATCAAATCTTTACATCAGATAGTTACCAGAGGTCAACAGCAATAAGATAATTCTAGGTTTATTGATCAAGTGTCATCCATCTTGGAGAGCCTGTTGTGCTCCCTCACTACCCTACACCCACGTGAGATCAGGTTTCTTCCCAGGCACCATTATCCTCAACGGCCATCCCTTTAATTGGTGAATTGCTCCGGCCACCGTCTGTAGCCAACTAGTGGCCACTATGGGAATTCCGTATTCGCACCGTTGACTCCTAAGCATGTCTGCCGCAGTGTCCCATGACCTCTTGCCATCTTCCACCTCGCCCAATTCGATCTGGGCATGGGCGATGGAAAGATGGATAACCACCGCGATAAAACCATACTTGGCATGGAATGCCGTAAACTGTTCCATTTCTTGCAGCGTGGATTTCCATAGATGAAGAGCGTCTTGGAAATGTCCTTTTTGGTGGGCCACGCGAGAAGTGGCCATCAGCCTTCGCATCCGGAGTAACTGGTCGTTCATTTCTTCTAGTCCTGCTGGTTCGATCATAGCCAGGTCTTGGATGGTAGACTCAGCAATGTCTGTTCTGCCTTGTCCAATATTGGCTTCCACTGATGCCAACATTAGTCTTCGGCAGGGGCGGCTCTTCTTGTCAGGTTCTCGCATATTCTCCAACTCTGCTCCGAGAAGTTCATTTGCTTTGTCGTACCAGCCAATCTCGCAATAAATGTCTGCTAGTCTGGCGACGATGAGACGCCGTGTCGTCGTTCGAATGGGTTGGACAGCGCCAAGATTTAAATACTGCTCCAGTGATTCTCTTGCATTGTCAAAATCACCCATTGACTGAAAGAAACTCGCCGCGACACCCTGAAGGCGACGTGTGACTTCAAGTTCAAGATTCGAAGGTGGGTGTATAGCCTTCCATTCGTAGATGCGTAAAGCTGTATCGCTGTCGTGGCGTTGGATCTTATTCTCGATCACAACGAGGTGAAGTCTGCCCTTTAATGCGTGGTCCCTGCGGGTGATAGGACGGCGAGGTTGGCAGAGAAAATGACGTATGTGAGCATCTGACTCTATAAAATCCCCTTCAAGGCGGTACACGAGACTTTGGAACAATGTCACCGAAGCATGCAAGTAATACGGCATCGAAGGCCGCAAAAAGGCCCTGGCAATATGGGTGGCTAGGCAACGGATCGAAAAAGAGTCCCGCTCGGAGAAGTAGAGTAGCGCATCGACAAATTGATCTTTGAGGGAAATAGCGATTTTGTTGTTTTCTTGGATCAATTTATGCATCAAGTCCCATACTAGACTCTTGGTTTGTGGTGACCTATGCAGCAGGTATTAGTAACCAAGGGTTGATGCTATCGCTAATAAGGGCCTCTCACCAAGTGGTATTGCCTTCGTAGCAAGGTGGACAAGCAAAGCACAAGAGTTTAAGAGCGACGCTCCTTAAAAACTCAGCCACCTCGGGTAACAGATTCGAGAAAAGCCGGGGGTTAGACACAGGGTCAAGGGACCATGTTACAGTCCCATCGTCGAGTGTGTGCTTCTTGATGTATACAGAAGTGAGAGACTGGGCAAGCCGCGAATTATCCGATAACACATCTACCATCTCAGATGGTAGACCGAATTGAGTGGCATCGGTAGTTTGTATCTCGCCATCTGCATTCCACCGTCTTTGAGGAGAACTTACGCTCCGCAAAAGAGTATCAGGAATGTTGTGACCGCCAAGAGCTTCTAAAAGAAGGAGCACTATATCCGTGTCCGCCAGTAAGTCGGCGTAATTGACAAAGAGATTGTGGTACGATAAAGGTAGAGAAGGATCTATTTTTAAATATGAGTTAGAGGATAAGTCAAGGGGAGTGGTGAGTATACCCTTAAGTTGGCCGAGAATCAGGTTCCGCACAAATTCATCACGGCTTGGAGCCCCTGAGCAAATAGACTTGAGATGGGAAAAGATCTCTTCATCGTTGATATTGACGTATCTCTCGTATCTGGATTTGTTTGTTAACTCGACTGCCGATATCAGGTGGCGGCTATTCACTCACGTGGAAAACGGGATGTCCAAGGGCAACCACAAGACTGATCCGATACTGCCAAGCCGACGGGCCATCTTGATATACTTCCTGCCAGCGTGACGGAGTTCTGAATCTTTTTGACCCTCGAAATAACGAGCGATGCGTGGCGGCACCAAGATTGAAGCGTTCAACTCGGATCTGAGAAATATGACCATGCAAGCTAGTCGACGATGTAATTCGACGTGGGCCAGGGTGTCGGAAGGCGTCCAGAAGCCTTCCAAGTCGAATCTGAATCTTTCATAGACGTCATTGACGCGATCCGAGTTGGACGATTGTATGGACAAGATCTTGGCCGTACGTTGATTTGTGGGTGTGATGTGATAGTTAGTGGTGCGAGCAAGCAATTTCGACTTGGATAAGATCGATCGAACGGCTGATAAATGGTGATTAAGCTCAGAGGCTAAACTTTCGGCCTTGGTCTCGTCATATTCTTTTGCTAGTTGGCGGACCGTATTGCAGAGACACATGATTAAGGGTGATGTTGGAATAAAGCTCATGGGCCGATTCTCGGAATTGCATCCTAGGCTAAAGGAAAAATTATGTGAGGTCCATGCTGAGCGCTAAGCTCGCTTCGGATCGGAGGTGTTTTCCCCTTTACTCGGCTGGTTGCAAAAGCGTCATAAGGTTGAAGCTAGAAAATCTATAATTTTTTTACGGTTAGACCTTTTCTATAAGATGTACGGCGAGATATTCCATGCTTATTATTTCCTGGCTGTTATTGATCACGGGACCGGAGCCAACTTCTGCTCCTGTGCTCTTGTTCCTGCAAAAGGTTAGCCCATCTTGGTCTGCCAAGACTGAAGCGTCTCACCATACCCCTGCCAGCTAACCATCCAATTTCCCACTTAACGCGCTTGAAAAGGGGCTGATCCTTCGCGATTATCTGGAAGAGGCGTTATTTGCCTTTTGGCGCGACTGGTCGTCAATACTTTGTCGCCCACCTCATGACTAGATATAAGGCTCTGTCAACATGCCCTCACCGAAGGGCCTCGTCGCCCCACTGCTAGTCTTCTTACTAGCCTCTCAGGCGCTCGCCCAGGAACTAGACGATATCATTGTCGGCTGCGACGCGGTCCAATGTCCTGTGGTCGAGGATGAGCATCACTGCCAGGTTGGGAACGACACATTCCTCGACATCGGGCTGACCCGCATTCCGGATGTCCCAGATTCCTTAGAGGATTTCTCCATCGTCCAAGGAGTCAGCATTACCAAGACCACGAAGGACGAAGATCTGTTCACCAGCGTCTACTATCTCGGGACCCCCCAGAATGTGTCGCTGGATGAAGTCCACGGTTGCGCTGTCTTCTTCGATCCTCCTGGAAGAAAATTTCCAGAGAACACCACAGGCACCTGCTCTGATATTATCGATCCGAAATGCATTGCTGGCATCCAAGAAGTCGCAGAGTCCGCACTCAGTTACAAATACATCGATGGTATCTGTCGAGATGTACAGGATGCGCTTGAGGACAGCGATATTGTTGCCTGCAGGAACTACACTGGCACGGGCGAAGGCATCGAAAGAAGCGTCTTTGCCATTCGCCTCTCCAACCTCACCAACATCGAGGCCAAGGAGAACGCCACCAGCGATTGTTGGCCTATTCTGCCTAAATCTGCCAACCTGGCACCGCTTTTCTATGCCATGAGATCTTGGGATGTGAGAAATATCTTCCTTGGCTTGAAGTACACTTACTGACTCTTGATCTTACAATAGGGGGGTCCGTCTCTTCAATCTGCTTTCGATGAAGTCCACAAGGTTACGCCGATACTCACCCTCTTCATGGCCAAATCGAATAGCAAAAATGTAGTGAGCCAAACTGTTAGCCAAATGAGTTGTATTCAGATCGAAAGTACTTGGGCTCCCGATACCAGTGTTGCTGCGCCTCAAAGACTGGTTAGTATGCTGGCGATTGTCTGGGCATTTGCTGCGTGGGCTGTGATGCTGTAAGACAGCTAGATGCAATAAAGAAATAATGACACTGGGATGCACGAGTAGCAACCAAATGCCCGAAGACCCCTGATCCTCCAATTCACAACTTACGCGCAGTTCTAAGCCACTCTTATGATAGACCTGAAACCATTCGCACGCAAGGCAGCCTGACCGGCCTTGTGGCGGTTATGGAGGTGCCCCCATTGGACACACGCCTGCTGTATAACCAACATGCATGGAGTGTTGGCCAACAAAGCGGCCACTTTCTCCAAGATTCCATTTCTTATCATGTGCCTTGATAAATCGTTCCCTTCTCCCCTCATGTTGGGCTTCTTGCGTTTTCAAACAGTTGTGAGGGGTCATCCGCGAGAATGAGCGTACATCTTGCGGAAGACTTTCAGGCCCACGTGACGGCTATCCAAGCCGCGGAAGAAGAGAGGGCTGCTTGGCTCAAGGTAATTACAACTCATTCAAATTTTACAGTTCATTCACTCAGAAAACGCAGGGTTTTGCTGGTCAACTTTCAGATGTCGTCAGCAAGTATCGTGACGCGACTCGAGATCTCGACAGTGAAAAGGTGGCGAGGCGTTTCTCCCAGCAAGAGGCGGAGGAATGGCGAGCCAAGTTTGAAAGATTGCAGAAGTCCATGGTACGTGTTGGTCGCTTATACATATTGGTGGTGTCTGACTTGGTCTAGGACCAGAGCTCGTTTGTCTTGGTACTGATTGACGCTGACGCCGACTCGTATATCGTACGTGCTATGCAATCTTGCCGTGGCGTCTTACTTATTAGTCCCAGTTCAAGGATGAATACTACTCAGCTAGTGATGGCGGCAGAAAGGCGTCTCTCGACTTGCGAGACAGAGTTCGTGACTTTCTTCAATCGGAGAGGCCCGAACTGGCGAACCTCCCCATCGTTATGAAGGCCTACGCCAATGAGCTTGGCCTATCGCAGTTTCTCGTTTCATCCAACATCATCAAGACACCTCATGATCTATTGGATTTCGCAAAAGACTTTACGCAGGCATCCGAGACCACCGACTTCGTTCTAGTTGGAAGCGGCAAGGACCGGGCAGATAAGAAGATTCAAGGTGCGTATTGCATGATACGTACCATTTTTTAGCTCACATAAAACCAGGTGCGTTTAAGCAATTTGTCGGAAATCCTACGTGCCGTCATGCCATCTTTGGAGCATGTCATGACAATTCCTACGTTCGACTGCTGGAAGATTACGCCAACGACGATTCTGTAGTTGAGCGGGTCACTCTCCTCTACGGGTTTGCTGTTGGACGAGAGTTCCGCCAGTTGGGTTTCAAATCCATGACAATGGATGGTGTCTTTAGGGAAGGGCCCGTACAAACTGAGCGGCCCCAGATGCGTCAACCTCAACCTACGTCCCAGCCCGTACCCGTTTCAACCACGCCGACCTGGGCCACAGCGGTAGGCTCAAAGAACGGTCTAGGTCCTCAGGAGAGTGACGGTGCCAAGAATGCAGTCCGAGTGAATACGGCAGGGCAAAGGATCGACGAGAGTCTCCGAGAACCTTCCCAGCGAGCGCAGGAGAACTGGAAGCACAAGACGGGGAAGGTTGGCATGAGATATTGTCGCTCGTACCACTTAGTCGGGTCCTGCTCGAGTCCTGTCTGCGGCTATTCGCATGGTCCGTTATCTGAGGAGGAAAAGTTGGTGTTTCGACGACAAGTCAGATTGGAACCATGCCACCTGCTTCTATGGCCATAATTGTTTCTGCAGAAAGTCGAAGTGCAAATTCTCTCCAGAGATGCACAAGGTGGATGTTTCTCAAACGAAAAGTTCGGTTGGTTGAATCTGCGAGAGGTTATGCAGATCAAGACCTAGCTGCTTGGGTGTTCTTGCTGAAGTTGAAGCAGGGATTGGCATCAGAGAAATTGTATGTATTTTTGTGAGATTGTGTTCCCATCTTAGGGCTTTGAGTGGGCCTAACCTCATCGCGATAAATGGCCTGGCGAAGACTTTCGTTTGTTCTCTTAAATTGACTTTTACATCATGTAGCACCAAGCCTGAGAAGTGCTATTCCGTTCTTATCGTTAATGGCGTCCTCAAACAAACCCATAGTCCAGGATCACATAGAACAGAGCTGCCAACAGAGATATGAAGACAACAGGACACAATACTCCTTACAATTGGACAAGTTGGTGATTCGGAACATCGGTAGAGGTTCAACTCACCTGAAAACAGAGACCCCCCAGTTGTGCTACTCGAACCTCGAGATGACCCAATGAATCATCAATCTCCCCAATAGAATTCCAAGAAGATGGCGCATCCGTTGGGGACATGGACCCCTCACTTGGCTTTCCTCCGACCAATGACAGATGCGCTATTTTCCTCAACCACCGCACACCATCCCTCCTTGTCTAGGTATCTACCTTCTTATGAACTGTTAATACGCACGAGACCTATTTGATACTACCAGTATCGTACCTGTTACTCACAAACATGGCCATCTATCACGTTGGTAGGCTTCATTCTTCGAGGCTATCAATTCCCTCATTGTCCGGTGCTAACTCTCGCAGTCCTCTTCAAGCTGAAGCCCAATGTGCCTCAGCAAAGCATCGACGAGATGCGCGCTGCCGGTAAAGCCATGGTTGGCGTCGTGCCAGGTCTGAGGTCGTTCGAGTTCGGTCCCCCGCTCGCCAGCACTGCGCACCGTGCTCAAGGCTTTGATCTGGGCTTGATCGCCGTGTTGGACACCGAAGCAGATGTCCTCGCTTACGGCCCGCATCCAGCTCATCAAGCGTAAGTCTTTGCTATCCTCTTGTAGTTCCCGATTGGGCACTGATACTAGATACACAGGGTCAATAAGATTCGGGAAGCTGTCGCCGCTGAGACCTTGGCCTATGACTTGGAGGTGCCTGACGTGGCTTAGGTTTACAACCAGATGGCACATATCGAATGTCTAGAATTTCGAGTAGTTCAATATACAAAGGATGAAATTCGGTTAGGCAGTCTCGGGTCTTTGAAAGCCAGAACGGTGTATCCCAATAGTGTGTACTTCCATGAATAGTGCTTATGTTTAAGGAAATCTGCTGTGCCGCATCAGGTTGAGTTCCAGATACGGGTGAGGTAAGTATTGTCTACAGTGCATATGTGGCTCAGCGAGGGTTCCGGTTATTCAGATTTTACCTTCATAGGCTAGGATTGCCACTTGTCAGTTTCTGTTTGCTAGTTATATCCTGCCGTTTATTAGCTTTACCCTGCGTCCTTGTCATTCGTCACCAGATAGGAAAGATCTGGTGAGGCCTGGCTCACATGACATAAAACCTCAAAAGAAATAAGAGACAGTGTTGTAAAGGGGGGGGGGTGTGACGTCCAATTGTCGATTTTACGGAAACCTGCAAGCTTTTCCCGAGACTGAATGGGCTGGCTGAGGGTGAGTGACAGCTGATAGAAGTGTTCAAGGTCATTTAGGCTAAACTTACAACCAACATTGATTGCTTCTAGGTGTTTATCTTGGCTGAAACAAGCAAGAATAACCCTGATGTTACACGGGGAATCATGACAGGATATTGGCTAACCTAGTCGCGGGGTCCGAGTTTAGAAAGTAGTAGCCTTGGTTCCCCAAGAGACGAACATCCTTCTATATTCCCTTTTGAAGTAAAATTAAGCGCGTTCTATCCCCGCACCGAGGAAGAGGAGCAAGATCAACCTCCGTTTCGTTTCACATCCTTATTCTTGTTCTCCCTACAGAACTTAAAAGGCTCGTCATGAGTGCCCTGTCTCTCCTCGTCTCATCTCATCCTCTATTGCAAGCAACCTTTCAAACTTGACAAATTTGCTTTATCAACTCTTTGCATAATGGCGGCAACAAACAGTACTAGCGCCATGGCCGCGGAACCAGCGTTCTATAAACCACGAACTTTCATGATCTCTGACATATTGAATGAACCAGACGATGAGATGTCACTCGTCCGATTCCTTCTCTACTCCAACCAATTCGACGTCCAGGGGCTCTGCGCTAGTACCTCGATTAGCCTGCAAAATGAAACCCATCCCGAGGTCATGGAAAGAATCATCCGGGCATACGGAAGGGTTGTTGATAACTTGAACTGTCATGTCGGCCCGAACTGTCAGTTTCCCTCGGCGGACAAGTTGCGGGCGCTCGTATCTTCCGGCCCAAAAGTGAGTTTTTGCCCTGCTGTGACCATACTGGGAAGTCTTGATCACTGACATTTGAAACAGGTTTATGGCAGGAAGTTTCTCTCAGAACCATTGAGTGATGGTGCTGGAAGACTCATTCAGAGCCTCGAAGAGTCTGAGGAGCCACTGTATGTCGGACTTTGGGGAGGGGCAAATGTCGTTGCGCAAGCATTGCATCATATCGATCAGACAAAGTCAAAGGCCGAGGCTGATCAGCTACGAGCCCGACTTCGGGTTTATTCCATCTCGGATCAAGACGACACCGGGCCTTGGATCCGCCAACGTTGGCCCAACACTGTATACATTGTTAGTATGCATGGATTTGGAGAGTTCCTCGCTGCGACTTGGGTCGGTATTAACGCAGAAGACAATGGCATACCCGACATGACCAAGGTCCAGGACGACTGGCTAACGCCCAACATCCGCATTGGCCCTCTCGGGGCCGAGTACCCTCTCATCAAGTTTGGCATGGAGGGTGACTCGCCAAGCTTCATGGGGCTCATATCCAGTGGTCTGTCGAATCCCGAGAAACCTGAATGGGGTGGTTGGGGTGGTCGATATAACCGGATTACTTGGGCCCATGACCTAAGTTCTGAGTATGGAGTCTCTCCTGACACGGTGGTAGCTCCCAGCGGGAAGCCATATATGAGCGTGCAGTCAACCGTTTGGCGCTGGAGAGATGCCTCACAAGACGACTTTGCAGCTCGAATGCAGTGGACTCTTCACCAGGACTTTAGCACAGCAGCGCATCCGCCCCTTGTCGACGTCAACGGATCGGCTGGTCCAGAGGCACTGCATATCGTGGTCCCTCCTAAGGCATCCATCACGCTCGATGCAAGTCAAACCGTGGACTTGGATCATCCTGGGGATGTTGGACAACTCGAATTTGAGCGGTTCTTCTATCTTGAGCCAGGCTTCCCACAGGCCACTGGAGACAAGAAGATGCCTGAGCACATTGGGTTGGAGCCGTTATCACCCCCAAAAGGAACAGATGGAAGGCTTTCCAGAAATAAAGCTGGTTTTGGCAACGTGGTCTTGGGCCCGAAGGTTTCCGTCACGAATCTTGTGCCGGAAGAACGGGACCTACGCTCGCGAGAGTGGCACATCATCTTGCAGGTCCAGACTAAGAAGGGTGCGTATCCGATCACGAGGTATAAGAGAGTGGTCTTGAAGGCAGAGTAGATGTATTGTCGCGACTCTATTCTATTACAAGTAGGTAATTACTGAAGTTTTCTCACGTAAGCAACTGGACCCTCATAACGGTTAGTTCCACGGAAGAAGTAGTAGATCAAGGAGAAGACAACGACAGCGCCGTAAATCAGGATGTTCCAGTTCATCTCCGCGGGCGTTGGGTTGGGGTTGCCAGGCATAAAGGCCAAGACAAAAATGACAACTAGGAAGGCTTCGGAGGCGATGTTAATGGCCAGACCCCACTGACCGAGGGAGAACTTTCCGCGGAGCATGGGGCTGTTGGTCCATCGTCGCCAGATCATGCAGCCGATGGAGACGATGTAGCTGGATAGAAGCGATGTTGTCGCCAAGGAGGTGATTGAGTTAAGGGCGACAGCCGAGCCAATGTTGATGAGGGAAAGGAGACTCGAGATGAGGAAGGTCGTCAGGATGGCATTTAGAGGCACGTCCCATCCTGGTTGGACCTTGGAGAACCAAGGGCTGAATGGAACAGCATGGTCTCGTGCGAAGGCGAAGAGCTGGCGTGACGACGTGGCCACCATGGTCAGGTTGGAGAAGCCAGTCATCGCAACGATGAAGGCTGACATGGCGGTAGCACTGCTCGCCGACTTGGTAGAGTTGTAGAAGACCTGCATGAAGGGATAACCGGTGGGTGACATGATGACCTCCTCGAGGTTGCCAATGCAGAAGCAATACGTGATGACCATGATCCATCCAAAAGCGCCATTGAAGACTGTGGTCATGATCATGGAACGGGGCAGTGTGCGACTGGCATCGCGCAGCTCCTCGGACATGTGGACGGCAGCATCTGCACCCAGCAGCGGCAGAATGCCTGCAAGAATACCAACGAGGGTCGATCCTCCCAAACTGCCCCAGCCTCCACCATCAGTGAACTCAGTGAACACAGCCTTGGCGTCGGCTGTCGGGGAAAGAACCCAGAGAGTGACAAGGATACCAAAGAAGGCGAAGATGTGAATGATGAGGACAAGGGCCTCGATCAAAGGTAGCTTCCTAGCCAGGAAGGTATTGAAGAGGACCGAGAAAGCAGCGACAGCAATGGTAAGGAGCGTGCCGTGCCAGGGCTCGGGGACGTAGTTCGGGTAGTTCAACACGACAAGGCCTTGGATCTGGGTGCCAGCGATGAAGGACGAAGAGGCGCACGAAGTCTGCCAGCCGAGCACACACATCCATCCCATGAGGTAGCTAATGAACTTTTGGTGCTGGGGCGGCGCGAATTCCGAGATCCAATGATATTGTCCTCCGGTCGTTGGGGCCCTGCAAGAAGGTTTGCGTCAGTAATGTCCCCATGGTGTGTCGAGGGGTGTCTTGGGAATTGGCATTGACTCACATTGAAGCCATCTCGGCCATGGACGTGTTCACCAGCAAGAAGCCCGCCCAGCAGACAAAGAACATCCAGATCAATCCAGCCGTACCACCGTTGACAAGTCCGATAGTAGAAACACTGTGAGTAGCGAGCTTGGTCAGTTGATGAACGGCCCATAGCGACTTTGAGAGCAGGACTTACCTCAGAGAAAATTCCCACGACGCCATTAGAATCATGGAAAAGCCAAAAATGGACAAGAATCGAAAGTTTCTCTATGCGATGCCACGTCAACTCAATTCCAATGGAAAGAAACACCAAGAGCTTCATGTACGAACCCTCATTTCTTGGACCTTGCCCATGCGGTACATGTCGGCGCGGTCGGCCGCGTTTCCTCTTTTCTCGTCAACATGGTCTTCGTTGAGGCCAATGGCAGCATCCTGAGCGCCGGGGGATTCCTTGTCGCCAATTGACATCTTGGAGATATTTCCTGGTGACTTTTGACAGCACCGAGTTTTTACCAGAAATAACTAAAGAAAAGAAAGAAAAGGAAGAGAACGAACGAGGTGAATATGAAGCTGCAACCGGCTTTGCGTGGAGAAAGTCATGCAAGAACGGGGGATCGCACGGTAGTCATGCATGACCAGACAAGCCGCAACGAGAGCAACTTCAATGATCAGGTAGGGATCACGGCATCTTCAGCCGGACGCGAATCTGACCCATCAGGTCGAGTCCTCCCACATTGCCTGGTGCACGGCGTGTTCATCCTGGTCCCTGGTGCTGTGCCACAGGCAGTTGTGGGACCATGGTGTAGCATCATGCAGGCAGTAAGGGGCCATCCTTCAGGGTAAAAAAGCAAGTCAAAGCTGTCGGGATCGTTCCAGATGCCGGTGGATGTGTCGCCCTGGACGGCCCGCGGAGCTATGACCAGATGGGGGATCGCCATGGCCTCAGTGATTAGCACGGTTATTCCCCACGACTTTCGGTTGTCCGGTACGGGGTATCTAAGCGAAGAAACACTCGGAGGTGTTGGTTCATGTATTATTAAAGTTCCGTAAGGACTCGGGCGAAATCCATGCATCAGGACAGCCAACACGATGGATCTTGTTGCTTTTGTTTGGCGCACCATGGTGCAACGAACCCACGTAACCCCCGTTTCCATGATGAACTAGAAAATCCTTCACACCCTGGACTCGTATGAAAAAGGCAAACTCTGCATTTAACCGGGACGTGAACAGGCCGCTGTCTGACCTGATTCCAGGGGGCCGGATACCTGTGGCGTCGTCCTGCAGGATTAGTTCGAACCTTTGAACATTCGTTAACGGGCGTCGGAGTTTTCACCACCTGTCAAGCCGGTGTTGTGTGTACCGACCTGCCTGGATGAGCCACGCCGCAAGAATGATAGTAAAAAACAAATTAAGACGCTTGCGTTGTCACTTGAGAACATCTACTCCGCGTCTTTCTTGATTGTGAAATGCTGTCAACTCGTCGCCTTTCTCTAACCCGACTCACAACCCAGCCATGAGTTCAGAAATAGGAATACCAGAGGACGTGGAGCATCGGTTCTCGCCTGTTACGTTCAACGACCATGCTGGACAGCTGTGGATCGTGACGATCTTGTCGCTGATCTACAGCGCGCTCGTGGCAACTGCAAGGGCATACATCAAGTACCAGATGTTCGGGTTCGATGACATTTTGATTGCTTTAGCCACGGTAAGGGAGCTGAATACGTCTGAGGCGCATCTTGTGTGAATATTAACCAAGTGGCGCTCACACAGGTCTTACAATTAGCTCAATCGATTGCCATTTTTGTTGGCTTGAGTCATGGCCTTGCCAAGTACAACTCCATCACCTCGCCGGAACAATGGGCGACATCTTCAAAAGTAAGCCTCTCCGTACCCTGACACTACTATCAACAGCTAACAGATTCATCCGCAGTCCACTCTCGCATCCGTTGTTCTCTGCGTTTTATCCCTGAGCCTCGCCAAGTGCTCTGTCCTCGCCCTCGTCCTTCGCATCATCGGCACCAAGACTGGAAAGAATAGAATATTTTGTATCGGACTCATGGTAGTCAGTGTATTATGGGGCGTAGGGTCCTCCATCGCATTTCTTGTTAACTGCCGTGCCGATACTTTGTTGACTCCTGACAACGTCAAGCAATGCCCCAACCAGGTACGCAAAAGACATGTTGTAACTCTTGGGACCTCGATGTCAGACATCTAACCTCTGGATCACTTTAGGTTACGCGCTGGGCCGTGGTCAGTACGATCGATATTTTGACCGAGATATTTACCTGGCTCCTCGTTGTACAACTGTCTTGGTCCGTCAGCATGTCGTTTGCCCGCAAGTGTCAGGTCGCCATGGCCTTTTCATTCCGCATACCACTTATCGCCCTCTCAGCCATTCATCTGGCATATATCAGCAAGTACCCAGATGCGGACGAGCCTCAATTCGCCGTTACGAACAGTCTACTATTCCAGCAAACGATGATTGCTTGGTCTCTGATTTCTGCTACGGTGCCGAACTTGAAGAACTTTTTGAAGTCATTTTCCATAGGCATGGGCTTTCCGCTTGCCTTTGACCTCAGCATATACGGATCAAGCAACGTGTACGCACTTCAGTCACTGGGAAACGATCATTCCAGGGTCACCACGTCTGCTGCAGCACACGATGTCACATCGACTTCTGTTAAGGTCCACCACTCTGATGGGGAGCCCCGTGGCCGACCACACAACTGGAGGCCGGACCAAGTCTCGACACAATCGACGGCGGCGCATAACTACGGAAATAACACTCGAGACAACATATCAGAAGAAGGGGAACTCTCTAGGACTGGTAGTCAAGAGATGATTATCAATAAGGAGGTTGCGTGGCAGGTCACGTATGAGGGTCACACATAAATTAGGGTATGCTGGTTAACAAGTAATGCACTGGAACGAAGGTTTATAGGGATGGGAAAAGCATGTGTCCATAGAATAGATTTCCATTTCACCAGGTTCCATGTCACCAGCTGCAGCGTCTTCTAGCGCCAACAGCCATTGCCTGGGGGATCCGCTAATTGGCATGGGAAGAAAAGTTCGTAAAAGTTCTTTGAGCCTGGCCAGGCTCGCGGAAACACCTCCGACGTTGGCAACTTCGCTTGGGGGATCTATCGCCAGGGTCGGCAGCGGCCGGATGACCAGGGCGTAGACGCCCCGGTCCAGTCGGATGCAGTAGCATGATGGGTGATCCCTGAAATCGCGCACTGCCACCACTTCAGGCTTCAGGTCAGGGGAGTGGAATTTTTGCCGAGTGACTGGACAATTCTTGAAGAGGGTATAAGTCCCCTAAAATGTGCATTGCGGTGGATGCAAAAGATGCACGTGAAAATAAAAGGTCATCATCAGGAGAACGACACGCTCCCCAGCCGCACCATTCCATCATCGATCCTTCAACAACACAAGACATGTCTGAGATTGTTTTACGTGATGCACGCTACTCGGAACTCCCGGAGATTGCCCACGTGATGGCACAGGCATTTTGGGAGGATAACCTGTTTGGCGAGCTTATACATCCTCATCGCAACGAGCATCCCAACGATGTAGACCTATACTGGTTGCGGCGAGCACGCGTCAACTTTTGGGACTACCGATGGAAATGGCTCGTCGCCGTGACTAAAGATGATAGTGGTCGGGACGTTATTGCTGGGATTGCGCAATGGGCGAGGTTGGGAGACGGCGGCCGGAAGCTGGAGTGTTGGGCCCTGGATCCTCGTGAGTTCTTGTTTCTCACGGTGCGTTTAGTTGATCCAAGCTAAGCTATTGTCCAGGAAACTTGCTCAAGCCTCTATCTTCTGTTGCCATGAAGGTTCATGCTTGGATCTGGCCTAACCGTGCAAGCGACCCCAAGGAAGAGGACGTCATAGAGCGGGCGTACCCTTACTTCGAAGACATCTGGAGCGGCAAGCGCGCTGAAACGTGGTACCTCGAAGGATTAGCAGTGCGCCCAGACTTGCAGGGGAAGAAAGTAGGACAGAAGCTTGTGCAGTGGGGGCTTGAACAGGCCGAGGCCGAGGGGATCTGCGCTTCCGTGGTTAGCGCCTTGGGCAAGGACGAATTCTACACCAAGTGTGGGTTTAACGAGCAATACGGCTGCGCTAGACAGGGCGAGGGAAATCCTCTAGCAGACACCGAAGGTGCTAACATGTTCTGGAAATGGCCCCAGTCTAAATAGGAAGTTTACGACTACTTTCTTTTTAGACCCTTGAAGGGTCACCAAAACCATGAAAGGAGCCTCACAAACCTCAGGTTCAGAATGAGACATGAAAGGTCTGAGGGCGAGGCCCAACTGACGCAATGGGCAGCCCGTTTTAACCGACCTTCCATTTCGGTTTTAACTCGTCTTAGATAGAAACTAATGGCAGGTCTTGAAGGATTCATTAATTATCAAACAACCAGCTTTATGATTGGTTCTGGTGGTCGCTCCAGGATTCACCTCACACTAGCTAACCTCTTTGGCATTGCACCTATGACTTCATATTTGCAACCCCCTGGGCTTCAGCCAGCCACAAGTTTGTTATAACAAAAATCATATGTATTTTGAAATAATATACTCGAACTTTTAGCTCGTTTAGAAAAATTTCAAAGCTCAAGTGCCTCAACTCCAGCTGATCACATCGTCACCGTCTGCTACCCTACTGGCCATCTGTCTCATCTCGGCTTGTGGCTATATGATTTGTTACCAGCAAAGTGACCTCCTGCCAGGGGTACTGTTGCTGTCAAGTTACGGCAAGCTTCAGACTGTCCGCTCGCTTGTCGTCATCAGATGGACACTCGACAAGCTGGGATCACCTCGACTTCCCCATCAACTCCCGTAGCGAGGTTTTAATACCATAACTCAAGCCTTTATCAAAGCAGGGATTCCCTCTTCGCTACCGGAAATGTCTCCTCCGGCGTTGTTCCCGTCAAGGTGCTAGTGACAAGAACGGCCTCTAACGGGAAACTTCGTCACCTGAGAAGACTGCGATTCTGGTTGAGTTGACACGCCCAGACTGACGCACATTACCGTCGCTTGGCACGCGAGGTAACACTGCTACGGGAATGGTTCCAGGAATGACAGTGCAACCGCAATCTCGTCCCTAGCTCGGGGGCGACACGTTGACTGCACCGTCCAGGTTGTCGAAAAGGGGTGTTGTCACAAGGGCATACATCAGGTTCTTATTGATGCCCTTATCTATATCAGCACTATTTCAGTTAGAATAATTAGTGGTCAGACGGGACTCCATGGACACTAAATGGCATGGAACTGTAACCGAAAAGCAGGCACATGCGTGTGGGGAAAAACAACAAAGCAATGAAGTATCGGCAAATTCGGAGGCTTTGATGCTTCGCTGTGGCGCTGTACGAGGTAGACCAGTAACTCTGCTGTGACTTCACTATCAACTGGTGCAGTTATCCCATCAAAGGCTGCGCTTCAACTATAACAAAGAACTCAATAGATGCGACTTGAAAACGCCTGACATTGCTCTATTCATGAGAGCCACTCTTAACTACGCACAATATTTGCATACTCAGCTTCACAACCCTAAAGTGGAAACCCTAAAGTGAACTACCAGGCATCAAACAGGCTGAACACTAGAGCCCTCATCGCCAACATCATCGCCTTCAGAGTCCGAATCTTCACCAGACTCAGAAATCTCTTCGGGCATAGACACCTTGATTTCCTTCTCAGTAAGGCTTTGCTGTACCCATCCATCTACAGCGGCGATAGCCCCGTCGGGATCTTCTTGGTGCGTCAGGAGGAATCCTTGAATAGCAGCAGGACTAAGGGCTAGATCGGGAATCTTCTTTCCAAACTCCAGTGCCTGGGATCTCAAAGACGTGTTCGCAACGACTTTCTCTCCGCTGATAGCCTTCTCTGCTCCGGCACCTGCACCTTCCAAACCCGGGGCATCGTACATCTGATTGAAGAGAGTGATGGCCGTCTCGGAAGTTGCGAGCCCAAACTTAATAGTAAAATCAATTCTACCGGGACGGAGAAGAGCCGGATCGATGTTCTCCGTGTGGTTGGAAGTCATGACCAGAATGCGGCCCTCCTGAGCCGCGACACCATCAATGGTGTTGAGCAGGCCTGAGAGTGAGATTCGTTCTCGATCCCGCTTCTTCCGTCTTTGGAGACTCGTGCTCGTTGTCTCCACGCCACGTTTGTGAGTCAATCCCGTGGCATCAATGTCCTCCAGCAACACGACACATGAGTAGGGTAGTGACTGAAAGAGTGAGGCGAGGTTGTCTTCATCCAGGCGAGGGGAGTTCAAATTGACCATGTAAATATCCAAGCCCATCAAGCCAGCTGCGGCAAGAGTAAGACTTGTCTTGCCGGTACCTGGAGGGCCAGAGAAGAGATAGCCGCGACGATAAGGGATGCCTCTATTAGCATACCAATGCTTGGTCTGGGGGTCGAGGTATCGGCGAAGGTCCTTAACTAGGCCCTGCTTGAGAGATTCTTCAAGGGCGATGGTAGACATCGGCCTTGTCGCCTTCGACATGCATCGCGTCCATGACATCTCGTCGTCTTCGCTGATCTTGGTCGCCCTGAAAATGCTCGTTCTCCCCTTTTGCTTCTCTAGAAAGTCAATGCGGGCATTATAGAGCAGTTTCTTGAGCACCGTGGCGTCTCGTCCAAAGCACGAGATGGAGAGCCTTTCAGGCTGTCGGGGCATGGAAGTATAGTTCCCGCTCTCGAGAGACCTGGTGAAAGCCAAAATGCGGTTCTCATAGCGAAAGAAGTGCGTCCCAAATGCCGGCGTCCAGTGCAATGGCTTGGCATTATACATGGATACCTTAGGTCGCAGGTCGCTGACTTGTCTCGCCACAGGGTCACCCTCATCGTCGTTGTCGACATCACGCTTCTCTTGCCCGTCATCGACCCAGTTGAAGCATTCGTTGGTGAGGGTGGTGGATGCATGCAGGCGGTAGTTGTCCTGCGAGAGGCTGTTTCGGGAAACCCAGTTCATGAGGAAGTTGTAGGTCTCGTCTTGGGCGCGGATCTCGATGGTTGAGATGAAACGGGCAGTAATGGACTCGGACCAGGACTCGAGGATATACTTGACGAGGAAGCTGAAGGCAGCAAGGTACGGAAGATATGTCAGGCCTGGGAAGAGCATCTCCAAGAGTCCGATGAATAGGCCCTGGCCCATGACCCCGTCTTCCATGCTGGGTGAGGATTGAGAGTCCATCATGTCAACTGAGTAGGTTGAAGGATGCGAAGAAGAGAGGAGAGGTTTATGAAATCGAGAGCTTCTTTTATACCTTCCATGTAGATCATTTGAGCCACTGCTGCCTGGTTTCAAAGATGACATGAGGCAGGATTGCATAACCGACGATCTTGTCAAAAGCCCGATTAGGAAATCCTCGTACGCTCTCGGCCAATGGGGCGGAAGGCACATGACTCAGGCCGGGCCAGCGAATACGAAAAAGCCAATCACGGCATTTTCAGAGCCGCGGATTAGGGCTCCAAGATTGGTAGGGGTTCAATGGCTTGGCTTATGTGGTTTTGTTTCTACCTAGGTTATGGTGGTTTTCGGTATTAGGTGTAGACACCAGCATGTATCGATAAGCCCTGTTCCTTATCGTTGTGGTGGATGGTTTATCTTGGAGGCCTCACCAAGCTCGCAAGTTCACGAGACCAAAAAAGGGAGGAAAAAGAGAAGGAAAGAGAAAAGTGAATTAGCAAGAGCAAGTGATAAGTGAAGTTTTATTATTAACTATAGGAAGTCTACCTAGTTTTCAATCCGTTTGAAAGGTTATACCAGCAATCTATCCAATAAGCCTCTGGCACACCCCTGCTGCCTTAGCGATGAGGCAATGGTCACTCACAAGGCTGTTCACTAAAGAGTTCATCTTCAGTACCATACCCACACATCTTGCGGCCAACATCGCGTGAAGAGACTTAAGCAACTATCGTGCCGTAGCTCTGGTTTAGCTGGGGGATAGGGATTCTCATTGGCTGGTCTGCCATGCAGCAATTCTGACAAATGGAGTAGCCTGGCGATAATGCGTCGACTGTCACCATCATGATGATTTGGACTTGCAAAAGCCGCCTAAGATCTCTAAACTATCAAGTATATTGTCCTGGTGCTCAACGGGGCATAGTCTATTGAAATTCCGACATAGGCATTGACAAAGCGATGAGCCGCCGTATCTGGTGGTACTAAGGCTGTGACCTGTCGCGAACCTTTTGACGTAGTAGATAAGTGATCTAACTCCGACCACAAACTGAGAAGAGTCTGGACATTATAGTGCATTAAATGACATCTTGACGGTTGGTTTGTCAGTGGGATGGGTGTTCAGACAACTGGCAAGGTTGGCAGTGATGGCTGATGTGGTCCCGACATACCCTCCCAAGGAATGGTGGATCTAAGCGAAGCTAGTATTTTTTACCCTAAGATTCACCACCTCTGTTTCTGAATTCCTATAGCAACAGCCATGCGTTGTCGAGATATCCATGTTACGGTTGATGCAGTCAGATACTGATAGTAGAACCATTTGTTGGTACAATTGACGCCCTCTTCCGCACCTGTCATCAGCGATGCCTAAGCAGGAGTGCTACTTAGTAGACATTGCTTGAACGTATTTAGTTGACCGTCTTGTGAGGCAGTGCCAGCTTGAAGGGAGCCGTACTTGAGGTGGAAGCGACAAACGAAACAAAGCCTCAGTACCCCGCTCAGATTCCTCCGACGTCACCGGTTTTCTGCATCGGACTTAAAACCCCCCCGCTCGCATCTTTGTTCGGCGAGTAGTCCGGCTCGAGCAAGAGGGGGTGGGTTCATAAAACCCTGTGTCGAACTTCATCTATTGAACGTAGATGTTGGCTTTTTGGCATAATTTGACAAGCCACTATCACGATAGACTCAGCACCGGCCTCGTGTCAACAACCACGCGAGATGGCAGACAGTCAACGACAAGACCTCGCAGGGAAAGTGGCTATCGTCACAGGAGCGAGTAGAGGAATTGGCTATGCAATTGCGTTGCATCTTGCCAAACGTGGTGCAGGGATCTTGGTCACATCTACCAGTGCCAGCAAGCACATCGATGAATTGCGCGGCGACATCAAATCTGTTTACGGGCACTTGAACCTCCAGCCTCCAAAGATTGCTCACCAAATCGTCTCATTGGAAGATCCGGAAGCGCACGTCAAGGTAGCAGACGCCATCAAGAGGGAATTCGACAGCAACCTGGACATCTTTATCAACAATGCCGCGATAACAGACCGCACCTTTCCTGGCGAGCTCGAGGCAGCGACTCTGGACAAATTGTTGACCTGCAACATTCGGACACCGGCACTGGTAGTAGACGAGTTGGTCAAGAGACGGTACTTCAGGAAAGAGAGCAGAATCGTCTTCCTCAGCAGCGCCGAGAGCGTCAACTGCGAGCCTGACGTTGCCATCTACGCCTCGACCAAAGCAGCCAACGAGGCTATGGCTCGCACATATGCCAATGCCTTTGGCGGAAAAAACGCCACCTTCGACTTCATGGCTGGCACCACGGCCAACAGCGTGCTCACGGGCTTGACGGAGACGGGAGGAGTCCAGCAGTATGGAGAAAAAGTGTGGCAGGAATTGCAAGATTTTTGGGTGGGAGAGCAAGTCATACCACGCCTGGGAAAGCCCGATGATGTGGCTGACGTGGTGGGATTTCTATGTAGTAGAGAAGGCAGATGGGTCACTGGGAGCAAGATCAGCGCGAATGGAGGAAGCATCGCGGTTATCTAACATAGTTAAACCACTAAATATGTACTAGACTCGAATTACCACCGCGTCCTCTCTTTTTGTGTTAATGCAGTATTGTCCGAACCTGATTCAAAACATCTTTGCAGACCGTTACTGGGTCTCTTTGTACATCAAACGTGATCGCATCAACTTCGTCCCCAGAAGGTTCTTCAAGATCCTCCAACTGGCTGCGTACCATAGTCTCCTTCATATAGTGGCCTCCGCGTGCTTTAACCCGTGCTTGTAGTTGTTCCTCGCCAACTTTCAGGAAGATGAAACATAGTTGCACGGTTGGGTCATGATAAGGTACCACTCTGAATACATCCCGATATTTTCGTCGTAACGAAGAGCAGGTAACAACCACGGCGTTTGAACTTTTTAGCTGCTCAGTAGCCGCGTTGCGTAGTGTGACCAGCCAGTCCCATCGGTCGCCATCGGTCAACGGTATGCCATTGCCCATCTTGGCGATGTTGGCTGGAGGATGAAACTGTACGAGGCACGTCAGTGAAAGTCCTAAGAAACTGATATATAGCCGAAAGAGAAGGGGGCCTACATCATCTCCCTCAAGATACGGAATTACGGATTGTTGAGAGATGTAGGTTGCGACTGTCGACTTGCCAGAACCGGCTGGGCCGCTCACGACAAATATTGTCTTCTTTGAGAAAGATTGCACCGTCATGGCGAGTTGGAGAATTCTGTTGTGATGGACTTTGGCTCAGGGAGTGACAGAGGTGCGGAAAAACAGGGCGGCATACACGCACGTATCATGAGAGTCTCAACGCTACTAGACAATAATGGACCCGAGATACAAGCTAACACACTTTTGCAACCAAGCTCCCACTTTTGGTCATTCAAGTAGTCTCGAGAACCAACCTTTGGACGATGCAAGTCCTCGGCATAGTGGATCGGACATAATAATCTTCAGGGGCTGCTTGTGATCAAAAAGGTTAGTGTGAGTGGATTTCATGTGGGTGCCAAGATCGGACATAGCAGACCCCAGCTTCAATTGTCGGATGAAACCCGATGAAGGGGAGGAGTCGGATATCCATGATTGAGGGGAATATGAGGGGTAAAGATGATCTAGATGCTTCAGCTGACCTCCAAGGGCCCAACATGGCCAGATGCTACCCACAAACGCGGAGATGTCGCTCACCTTTCGCCGGGATTAGGGAACAGATCGGGGGAAACAGAGCGGAACCCCGGATTTTGTCTGATCTAGCCGATGGCTTTGTTGACAGAGGACATCAGCCGGCAATAATAAAAGAGATTCTGAGGTATTACAATCATTCGAGAATTTGCCTGCATCATACCATACGCACCCTCTATCCTTTTTCTTGCTTCCCACGCTTACGTACACACACCCATACGCAAGATGGCCTCGCAACCTCGTCTCAAGATTGCCTTGATCGGTCTCGGCCGCCTTGGTGCCATTCGAGCTCGTATCCTGGCCTTCCAACAACCTCGTATTGAGCTGGTTGCGGCCTGTGACACAAAGCCGGGTAGCGACAAGTGGGTGGCTGAGAACCTACCTCCCACTGTCAAGTACTATGCCGATCCTGAGGATTGTATGAAGAACAGTGGTGCTAAGGCTGTCCTCATCTCTACGGCAACCGCTACGCACGCTCCCTTGATCATTTTGGGTCTTGATCTAGGTCTGGTTAGTGTTTGCTTGGAAACTTAGATTGACAGGAAACTAACAGGCTGCTAGCATGTCATGTGCGAGAAGCCTATCTCTGTGGATGTCATTACTACTGAGGAGGTCCTTGCCAAGGCAAAGTCCAAACCTGAGCTCAAGTTCCTCGTTCCTTTCTGCCGACGATGTGAGTTTGCCAATATTTACCATGATCGGGTGTCAAGCTAACTTGCACCAAGATGACGACTCATACCGCGCCGCCAAGGAGTTAGTCGAAAGTGGCTCGCTAGGCGAAATTCACGCTGTCGAGACCAACTGCCTTGATCGGCAGGATCCTACTGGTAAGTACTGTTTCACATTTACATTCCTTTCACCCAACAGACGAGCTGATCGCGACTTTCAGGATTCTTTGTCACATTCTCCGCCCAATCTGGAGGTATCTTTGTCGACATGGGTGTTCACGATGTAGGTCACCTCTACAGCTTCCAATTAGGACAGCATCGCTAACCATGGCTGATTAGATCGATATCGGCCGATACTACCTCGACGTCAAGTCTGGACTCTCAAACCCCAAGAAACAAGTCAACCGCGTTGTTGCTATGGGACAACAGGCTGTGTATGGAAAGCTTGCCGAGTATGGTGACTGTGATAACGGATGGGCGTTGGTTGAATTCGCCAACGGCAAAGTTCTCACCTCCCACTTGGGGCGCACCCTCACCAACGGTTTCGAAAGCACCACTCGCGTGTGCGGTACAAAGGCACACTCTGTCATCAACGGAAACTCGACCATTAACCGCGTCGAGGTTCGTGATGCCCACGGTGTACGAACAGCCACTACCCCCGATGCGTTTGTCCTCTATGACAAGTCCTTCTTGAACGATCTTGCCGAGTTCGCAACTGCTGTCCTTGACGATAAGCCTCTCACTTGCACACCCGAAGATGCATATGAAGCTGCTAAGATTGCAACTGCTCTGCAGTATTCTTTCCGGAATGGTGTCCCCGTCTACTTTGATGACGAGGGCCGACCCATCTTGGAGACACCCAAGGTGAATGGGTCAGCATGAGACAAGGAATAAGGTTGGATCAATGGTCAGGGTGAATTCTGGGTTTCTTCATCGACAAAAGCAGAGATATGAGGCAAATGAGTATTCTTTTTGAACCCTTTCATATTTATGTCATCACGGGTCTATGATTATCCCCGCGATTCAGATGGATTGGGCATATTATCCCACCATGTATTCATCAACGACTGTAAAGTGTGTAAGCGACCTGAGAGGTTGATTTTTAAAGTATCATGAAAAAAAATGATGAGTACCATAAGCGGAAAGAGTTGACTTACGGTTTGGTGATCTTGGGAGGGGCCAAAGACATCCTGCAGAAGCACAGGATCCCAAAAGTCATGTAGCTGTGAGGCATGTCAGCTCAGAATGTTCAAGTCCGCAAGGATACACCTTACTAGTTCATTTGTCGAATCAAGATTCACTGCAGGCAGAGATGGGTTCAGGTTGGTCATATCGGAGAGTCCCATCTGACCTTGAGGGTGGAAACTGTTCAGAGACGTGCTTGTGACGTTCATGTTTGGTGACACCGACGGGGTCTCAGAAAGTCGAATGGTCCTGATCGTCTTTTGGTGTCCTTGACCCATACGCTCAATGAGCCTGGTACGCCAACCGAGCAACTCGACATCCTCATCATCCTCTCTATCACCGTCGTCGTCCTCGTCACCATTCTGCCTAGCCACATCAGTGTCTCGCCGCGAATTGCCCCTCTGTGAAGCGGACACCGACGAGACTTTCGATAAAGCACGAGTGCGCAAATTCAGCAGCCACTGCAAGTTGCGCTTGTAGCGTAGAGGGTGGGCGCCGTGCTGGAGGAGTGAGGTGAATAGGCTAATGGCGGCATCGATCTGCGTAAGAGCGAAATTGGCCATGACGTTGGCCGGGTCGCGAAGGACCAACGTACCAAGGCATAAGGCTGAACCAAAGACGTGATACTGGTGTAAAAGTCAGCATTATTAGCACATAGTAGCGAAATACACTTTCTCACCCAGAAGTTCCACTGCCTGGTGGTGACCGCCGGGAAGCGAGTATGGATATCAGTGACAATACTGATGATGATCTGCTCATTATTAGCTCGACACTAGTAGACGGTGCGTGACACATTTTCTTACGGCACAGCGCTCTATTACAATGTAGAACGACGGCTTGTATACTGGCTCGCCGTGGTCGGCGTCGTGGAGTACTCTCGCATAATAGGGTCGGTGAAGGTTGATGATGGTTTCGGAGACATTCAAGGCGAGGTTTGTTTGCTATTTATGTTAGCTGAACTCGCAAATCTTCTATGGAAGAAAGCAACTGACCTGGAAAGAAATGGTAAGTGACATGCGAGATGGTTCTGGAGAGGCACTGATGGCGGTTTCAAGTTGAGGGTAGCGGGACGGAGTGGCCAAGAGCGCTGCTCTACAGCGGAGAGAAAATGGGATGTTGTGCTCAAACTCGGAACTGCGGTCATTCAGCTTTAGGACACATGTCATTGTAAAGAACCTAGTACATACAGTCTGAGGTCTAGATCGGTGACTTCGGAATATGCTGGCCTCCGCACCTTCATGGCCATATTGAGAATCCTGGGGTCTAGTTAGCTTCCACTATAATCCAAGGACGATTCAAGATGTAGACTCACTCTGAGGAAAGTTGAGATAGTTCAAACCTGAGGATCGAGTAGCTCTTTTCTCCGTTGGGCCTGACTGGCTCGGATGGAAAAGCGGTATCGCAATGCTCGGGATTGATAGCGGATCTGTATCAAGTCTTAGCAGTGGAGCAGGGTTGACGAATGGGTACAGATATTATGGACATACGGCCGTGAAAAGCAGTGCGCTTGAAAGATGTCGGCAGAGTTACACTCCCAGAATACTTTACGTCTTTCCTCGACAACGTCTTGAGGCAGATTCCAGCGATCGCCGTCCCTATGCATGCCCATCTATCGAGACATGTCAGCTTTAGCCAGTACCCGAAGCGAAAAGCAATGCATACTGCTTGGATCAAACGCATAACTAAACCCCATAGCGGCCAAGCACTATCACCGCGTCGGCCTTCATCAAGTTGCCTGCTCACAAGTCAGCACTGGAAGGGTAATCATAGGATTCTACGCACAGTCGTAGGTGCGCCATTAAATGCTACAACATTAGCTATGGGTCAAAAGCTAGCCATAGGTTCAACACAAGCTTACCAGAGTTTGTAGTCCAGCGACGGTGTTATTTGATAGAAACTCTCCTTTCACTAACGCCCTTTCCGAAAGATGTAGCCATTCTTCAGCAGAAGAATCACAATTGGGCATCTCGATGTTAAACATGGTTCCCTGAGCCATGATGATGAAGACAAGCGCGATCTCCTGGGCATTAATGGGCGGAGAAGAGGAACCGCTTTCTGCACGCTTAAAGACTCGATCGAATGTCTTCTCAAAAGATGGTTTGGGAGCTACATTATGACTGCGTTTGTTAGCCACGAACTAGGTCTTCGATTATCCAACACCCACTGCCAGGCGCAATAGCGATAGTACGACTCTACCAGGGTCCATGCCTCGTCTCTTGACGGCAGGCAAGCTAACAACTCCCGAGTACTGATATGAGCTGGCGATGCGTTGAATGGAAACCCCACGATGGTAGTGCCGATACTCAAGACACTGGGTTGGGTTGCAAGCAAGTCTTGAGGGAGCGCCGGTGAAGGGACACGCGTCATACATGGTGTGTCTGGTACATCTTGTGTTTCCGACTACGACAAGTAAGCTGGCTTGAACTGAACAAAAAGAAGGGAATATTACCTCTTTCAGCCATTCACTCCCTGCTGTTGGACCAAGATACTTCGATCGACCTCTCTTTCCCAGCATCAAAGTGCCGTAAGAGCCATTTTCCCGTTCATCCTCGGCAGCATAGCGGGCATGGTTACTGGAAGCACTGGTTCCAGTATTGATGCTATGTGCAGACTCCTCCAGCCTGCCTGAAGGCGCCGAAGCCGGAGTGTGAGGAGAGGGAGCCTGGGCAGAGTATGGTTCGAGCGCGTGGGCGAGAAGAGTAAGAGGATTGACTTGGTTGGGGTCGGTGACGTTGGAGTGCGAAGGGATGTGATGTGAACGGTTTATGGTATGTTGATTCAAGTTTGGGTCAAACGGCTGAGTGTTTTCGTGACGAGTTGCGTTCGTATCGAGCGGCGTTTGAGGCTCAGGTTGTTGGGTCTCCCGGAATTGATCATTCCGGGGATCTTTCTGGTGCTCAGACTGTACGACGGAATCTTGGCTACTATACTTTCATTTAGCCCAATGATATCTGGTTTTTACAGCAGAGGATGGAGTGTAGAGCTGACTTCGAGGTTCCTGGGTTATTCGTAGCGGCAACACAAAATTCAACGCGGTGTCGACGAAGGCAATTCGAGCATGGCACTGTAGCACTATTCTAGCCTCTGGATAATCTCACATCGCGCGGTATAGTGTTTGTCTACCTTGTCGATCACACTTCATCTTGAGTCTCCGACATTCTAGGTTCCCCAGATTAACCAGCCTCCCTTGCGCGACTCGGACACTCCCAAAGCTCGTCTCACCTGCGCAACTGAAACACGGGCGCTGTTTGCGCTGCTTCCGGGCTCTGAATCCCTCCTCTGACCTATCGTCATCGTCCTCGCGGAGGCGTCGCATGTTGTGTCCGATGCAATGGGCTGATTCACAATTTCTCCGGTCATCGGTGTCGGCCGTGTTGAGATGAGAAGTTGCTGAATGGGCGCGGACCGGAGATGATGGGCGGGGGTAAACGAATTGGATTGGGTCACGAGTCTGGGGCAAAACAACGCCATGACCAGTTGTGGGCGCTTTTCCAAATTCGATTATGTCCGGTGGTCCCTCTACGCCATCGGATTTGACGAGACTTGGGCATGTCAAGTGACCATTGAGCAATTCAATGGATTTGAAGATCAAGAGAAGATTGAGATTTATTATAGACATGCTCAATCCAGTTTGAACTGTCTGAACCATCATCTTCTCTCACACAACAGCAGCCATGGCACCCTACATCAACAGCCCCCAGTCTGGCATTGACGCCAAGACCGACATCACCAACCTCAAGGACAAGGTTGGCGTTGCCGGGGTCAAGCTTGAGGTCAATGACAAGCCCCCTGTCGCTGATGATTACATGTACGACTTCAAGTTCAACCATGCGCTTCCCACTACCGATGTCCTCGACATCGAAATTCCTGCCGATGCCGATCCGCAGAAAGAAGCCCAAGGCATTGTCGACAACCTTTCCAAGGTCCTAGCCAAGGGTGATGCTCAAGGCTTTGCCGATTTGTTTCTGGACTATGGTATGTCGCGAAACCACAATGACTTGATCGCTAGCTAACTTGGCTTTGTAGGCGTTTGGCGAGACAAGCTTTCCTTCACTTGGGATTATCGCACTTTCAACTTTAAGCCTGCCATCCTTAAGGCCGCCACCGACCTTTTCCCTACAACCAAAGCCACCAACCTTCAGTTCCTTACGCCAGCTCCCAAGATCGATCGACCATACCCCGATTACGCACATTTACAGTTTATCGTCTCCTTCGAGACTGAGGTTGTCAATGCTTCGGCTGTAGCCAACGCCGTTCTGACAAAGGATGGCTGGAAGCTGTACACTTTGCACACTGTAGCGGAGAAGCTCAAGCAATTCCCCGAGATTCCTCCCGCTGACGGACACATGACTGGAGCCATCAGCTGGGAGAATCAGAGGGCTCAGGATGTCGACTCCGTCGAGCCTGAAGTTTTGATCGTTGGAGGTGGTCAAAAGTATGTGCCCCCACTACGAATGCCCATTCTACATCACTAACGCTTGCTCAGTGGACTGGCATTGGCTGCTCGACTCAACGCCATGGGTATGAAGAACCTCATTATTGACCACGCCGAAGAGATTGGCGATGTCTGGAAGAAGCGATACGAATACCTATCTCTTCACTTTCCTCACTGGGCTGACGACTTGCCCTACTTCCCCTATCCCAAGCACTGGCCCACCTACACGCCTTCTCAGAAGCAAGGCGTCTATATGCAGTGGTACGCTTCGGCCCTTGAGCTCAACATCTGGACCAAGTCATCAGTTGCCAAGGCAGAGCAGGATGGACAGGGCAACTGGACTGTTGTGATCGACAAGGAGGGCAAGGAGGCTCGCACACTGCACCCCAAACAGGTTGTCATGGCTACCTCGCTATGTGGAACTCCCATGCTTCCTGATGTGCCTGGCATGACTGAGTTCAAGGGTACTATCCGTCACTCGACTGCCCACGACAGCTCTCGCGATTTCGTCGGCAAGAAGGTCTGCGTTGTTGGAACCTCCTCTTCAGGCTTTGACACTGCCTACGATTGCGCTCGACGAGGCATCGACGTCACTCTCCTTCAGCGATCCCCCACTTATATCATGTCTTTGACTCACTCTGTCCCACGCATCATCGGCAACTACGGCCCTGATGCTGAACAAAAGCGCCCTGATCTGGAGGAGCAGGATCGCCTGTTCTTTGCCACGCCCACTGGTCCAGGAGAGGAGTTCGGTAGGCGCAACGCCAAGATTCTTGAGGACCTTGATCGTCCCCTGCTCGATGCTTTGCATGCTCGTGGCCTGCGCACATGGCGTGGCCAACGTAACACTGGCAATTCCACCCTGGGCCAGACTCGAAACGGTGGTTTCTATTTCGATGCGGGCGCATGCGAGCACATCATCAACGGCAATATCAAGGTTGAGCCGGGATACATCGAGCGCTTCACTGAGAACAAGGTTATTCTGAGCGGCGGACGTGAGCGCGAGTTCGACCTGGTCGTCTTTGCAACTGGCTTCACCAACACAATCGACTCGGTCCGTTCCACACTGGGCGACAAGATTGCTGATCAAGTCACCCCTATCTGGGGTATTGACGATGAGGGCGAGTTCAAGACCGCGTACAGGGAGACAGGTGTCCCTAATCTGTGGATCTTTGTTGGATACCTTCCCTACACTCGGTTCCATTCCAAGTTGCTTGCGATGCGGTTGAAGGCCCTGAAGGAAGGCATCTCTCCCGCTCCTTATACGGCATAGATCTGTTTAGCTCCAAGATTCTGAGTGTCTAGTTAAAAGCGAGAATGATAAGAAGACGCGATCGATTTAGCATATTATGAATACAGACTTACATACATCTTCCCTTGTTTCAAGTGACCTTTGCATGTTTCCCTATCATTAGATGCTCCTGGCCTCTGACCTCCTCTTCAGTTATCAGGCATCACAATACGAACGTATTCTATGCATCAATTCGTAAACTCACGTTATGTGGAATGAAGTAGATTCCCTTGTATACGTCCCAAAAGATGTTTAAATGTCTTCGCGTGAGAACAGAATTTCTTTTGTTGAGATTGGTAAATGAAAGTCACATCCATCGCAAAGTTCAAGCCAACATTAAGTGACAATTACAGATGGTATGACTTTTCACTGAAACATGGTAAACGAGTTGAAGTATAGGTAGTCATTTCTTCTTTTATGATCCTATTGCTACGTCTCCATGCCGAGTTTATTCCGACTTCACAGGGCCGTACCAGTCAGCGAAGCCTAGGTCGAATCCCCAGAGAGGAGTGTTAATACGCTTGGCCTTGCCTTTACTGGCCAAGCCATCGAGTGCAACCAAGTCCTCCTCAGACAGAGAAATGACCTCCTTGTTGGAGGAGATACGCTTCTCCGTTACCGACTTGGGAAGAACCACAACGCCCTTGTTGACATGATAGCTGATGAGAATTGTAGCAGCTGATACACCGTTCTTGTCCGCAATCTTTTGGATCTCGTCATCCGACATGATCGGCGCACCTACAAAGTTCAGTTCATTAGTATCGGCCAACAAAGTTCCATCACTCGTGCGATCGATTGAACCACAGACTTGGGGATACTCACCAGTGGAGCCAAGAGGAGAGTAAGCCTCAAGAAGGATGCCCAACTTGTCGCAATATTCTCGGAGCTCGTGCTGAGGGAGAAAGGGGTGGAGTTCAACCTGGTTGATGGCTGGGACGACCTTCCAAGTCTTCTGAAGCTCCTCAAGATAAGGAATAGACCAGTTGGCAACACCGATGGCCTTGACCTTGCCGGACTTGTAGACCTCTTCCATTTGGCGCCAGGTCTCGCTCTGGTCCCAGGATCTATCAATTGATCGAGTGCCATCGGGGTTCACGGGGAGGAGCTCGCTTGTCTCGTTCTATCGATGCCGTTCCAATTAGAGTCTGGGTAGCCTGAAAGCCAAAGGATAAGGTGCTTACGGGAACCAGTCGAACAGGCCAATGGATGAGCTGGCAAGCAAGTTGTTAGCCTAGTTTGAAGCGATATAACGATTTCCAGGAACAATCAGACTTACGTAGAGATCGAGGTAATCCACGCCTAGAGCATCAAGAGATTTTTGTAGTCCCTCGGCAACGTTGGGCTGATGCGTGTTCCAAAGCTTGCTGGTAAGGAAGATCTCCTCACGTGGCACACCACTATCCTTGATGCCCTGGCCAACTTCGTTCTCGTTACCGTAGATGCTGCATCATGTCAGCATGATTGGCCAAGGAGAATAGGGATTAACCAAGCCGTTACAGGAATTTGAACGTACAGTGCTGCGTCAATATGACGGTACCCATCTTTGAGGGCGTAAGCCACAGCTTTACGAACCTCACCAGGCTTCGATTGCCATGTACCGAGACCAACAGCGGGAATCTTGGCGCCCGTGTTGAGCGTGAAATGAGTAGAAGGGGCCATTGTGCTGAGCGTGATTGTTATTTCTCTACCGTGGTCAACCGAAGCTGGAAGAAGACGCAATATGAAATGTGTGAAAGTCTCGACCTTGGTTGTTTCGTCAAAGAGGTTGTCGTTTTAGGTAAAAACGACATGGGTGATCCCAAACATCGGACATATGTCATCGGGCATGCATTGGGTGAACAGGTGGACCCCATCGGACATTTTTCTTCCTTGTCGGCCGATTTCTGGGGCCCCAAGAATTATGTCCGGTGTGGAGACTGGGGGATAGCATTGCCTCGGTGCTAGAATTATCGTCTAGTGTGTGGGTTTTGACGCTGGTGAAGTCCGGGAGGGGATGGCGCATCTATTATGTTCATGACATTCAGTTAGTTCAACCGGGTTTAACAAGAAGCATGAATATGATTGACTCGGGGCCGCTTTCACATCTCTTTTGCTGCTTCAGTCAGTTCAGCTTTGCCACGCATCACTCACTCCTTACCCTGGACTCCAACCAACATCACTTAGCTCCGTTTTCTGTAAGCGAATCGCTTTGTTCACCATGAAGCCCATGCTTCTGCTCTCGGGTGACAGGGCCAACTTTACCACAGTTGCCGTTGACCTGGAGAAGAACGAGTTGAAGGTTGTTGCCAATTATCCAGCACCGTACAATGTTTCCTGGGCAGAACCCGTATCTTCACAGGGAAGCATTGATCGTTTGGTCGGGTTGTCAGAAGGCATAGAATCTGGTCTCTTGTTCACTCTCGAAGTCGACCATGCGCAAGAAACTTGCCGCATCACGAGTCAACAGCCGACCCTAGGTGCACCTGCACACAGTAAGTAGAACTTGAGTTTATTATGTTTGGCCAGCCGTGCTCACTAGTTAGTCATTACGCTGCACGACAAGTCCGCCCTGGCGATAGGTACTGTGAGTAGTAACTCGGAAATTATTTCTCTTGCTTCATACGCTTACACTCTCTAGTATCTTGGAGGATCTGCTGCTCTCTATCCCATATCTTTCACCGAAAACGACGGACTCAGGCTTAAGGATGTGCCTCGAACGGAGCTTTTACTTGACTTTTCCTACAAGGCGACTGGGCACGGGCCCAACAAAGGTCGACAACGTCAATGTCATTTACATCAAGTACTTGAAGACAAGAGAGGATTGCTGTATGCACCTGATCTAGGTGCTGATCGCGTATGGATCTTGTCTCGGAACAACCTGGAACTGGAAGTATGTGGCTGGCTCCAATGCCCGCCTGGAATGGGTGCTCGACACGCTGTTTTCACACCTGATGGTACGTCAACATATTCTCTTCCATTTGACTTGCCAAATGACACAACTAACTAACGTCTGATAGAGAAAATCATGTATGTCCTTGGCGAGCTCTCACATGACGTTGTCGCCTTTGATTTGTCGACCTGCCCTGCGAACGACGTCCAGCCTATCGACGGCTTTTCAGTCAACATCATCCCACCGACTGTTCACCGCGACCATCAATTCATGATGGACTCGGCCGAGCTTTCTCCCCATCCGAAGATCCCAAATGTCTTGTATGCCAGCAACAGATGGGAGAGACATATCGCAAAGCGCGAACCGCATCTGAAGAACGTTCCAACAGAACTGCCGGAAGGTGATACGATTGCCATCATTCTTCTCTCGGACGATGGCAAAAGGGTTCAAGAGACCAAACACATAAGGACCAGCCTCGATACGATTCGCGGGTTCCGGCTTAGTGATGATGGGAACTACGTTGTGGTAGCGGGACAAGAGGGTGGCGGCATTGAGATGTACCGTATCGGAGGGTTACGAGGCGACGAATGGACTCTTACAGCTAGTTTGAGAGAGGGGCTAGACAGCGGTATCAAGCACGTAGTCTGGCTTTAAACTGTCATGATCCAATTACTGGAATAGACATGATCTACGTCTACCTCATCTTGACTAGTTATCGCGGTTCCAAGCTAAGCCCCCTTTGCCTTCTGCTTTGTATGATTGTGCCAAGTCATAAGCTCCGAAAGGTCTTCCGATCCCCCCGACGCTTGGTTATGTGGGCCTTGATGTTGGTATTGTCGACGTAAAACTTTTCTTAGGAAGTAATAATGATGTTGAATGGACGCGTGACTGAGGAATGGTCAACAGAATTGAACTCCTCACCATCCGAACTATGTCTAGCGACAATTGGTTCGGTACTCATGCAGCATCTTCCATATGGCCGCCTGGAGATTCCCTTCTCGACAGGAAACACATCTAGGGTTGGAATACTCAAGCTAGCTACAGTAATCGTACAAAAGGGTTTGGTATCCTTCTCACTTGGCCAGCTAAGGCACTTGACTTATTTGCATGTTACAATGAGCATACCCCAAAAAAGTCCTCCGTACATCAACAACTCTAGTGAGCCCGTGATTCCAACTCCCCTTCCTCATCTTCGAGTCTATCGCCGAAAGCACCAGCAATCTGCTCCAGACTCTTGCCCGCAGTCTCGGGAACGAGGAAGAAAGAGAAGATAGAAGCCGCAAAACAGAAGCAGCCAAAGAAAAGGTAAGTACCCCATCCAAGTTTGATCTGCATCTCAGGGACGACCACGCCAATGATGAAATTTGCAAGCCACACCATGGCAGTGGCAGCTCCAACACCCTTTGCTCGCTTGGAGCTGGGGAAAACCTCTGCGGGCAGAGTCCACGCCAGAGGTCCATAAGACGAAGCGTAAGCAAGAACGTAGATATCTAATCAATTAGTAACGGGCAAAAACAATAGGCGAGATGTACTTACAGATGAGAGCTACGCCAAACCAGCCCATACCCGGGTTGTCGGTCCACTTGTTGTTGTATTTGTTGACGACGCCGGCCATGATCATGTGAGGGATACCCATCGCGATACCTCCAAAGATGGCAAGCTTGCGTCGGCCAACCTTGTCAAGGAACAAAAACGTCGGAATGCCGGCCACAAACTGGCAAATATTGACCATACCGCTCAGGATGAGAGACATTTCGTAATCCTGTCCGAGCGCGGAGAAGAAGATGGGTGCGTAGTATACAAAAGCGTTGATACCTATGTACAAGTTAGCGAAAGGATGAAGGAGAGACTTCAGGGCAGTTCATGATTACCAGAAAACTGTTGGAAGAAAGGAATTGCAAGCGCAACAGTCGTGCGTCGAATGTACTTGGGCTTGAAGAGATCGCCCCACTGCTGGAACTCGAGCAAGACAGGGTTTTTCGCGGCACCATGCTCACGCTCCAGCAAGAGTTCCTGGATTTCAACCTCGCGGATGATACCCTTCCATTCTTGTTGAACACGAGAATCAGTTTCAGGGAGGCGACGAAGCTTGGAAAGGGAATCCAAGGCGTCCTGGTTGCGGTGACGCATGGCCAGCCATCTCGGGGAAAAGGGGAAAAACTGAATGCCAACGCCAACCGCGAGTGCGGGGGCCATCTGCAGAAGGAATGGCAATCTGAAAGCCCAGTCGCTCGAAATATCACGGCTGCCGTATGTGATCCAATACGCAATGATGGCGCCAATGACGATCGAGATGGCTTCGAGTACAAGGAGAGAGCCTCTCAGGTTGGGAGGTGCAATCTCGGAGATGTACAAGGGTGCTCCCATGGCGAGTGTGCCAACACCAACACCACCAATAGTACGCCCAGCCACAAGGGTGCCGTAGTTGTTTGCAGCCGTCTGGATGATAGCACCGACGCAGAAGAATGCTGTAGCTACAGCAAGTCCCAGCTTGCGAGAGTATCGATCGGCAAGCATAGGGAAGAACAGACAGCCAACGAATGCACCGAATTCCAGCATTCCCGTCATAAAGCCAGTGTTGAATCCGTATCGAGAGTGACCTGGGGCGATCTCGGGGAAGGTTTGTTGGAATTGAGGCATCGTGAGAATAATGGAAATCACTCCCTGATCGTCCCAGATCATGTCTCCATTATTTAATCCAGTATCATCGCAGTAAGGCCCTTCCATAGTCTCAAATCTTCCGCCTCTTTCGAGCAGGCTTCACAATCTGCTCTGATTCCACGTTCTCCCTCTCCTCCAAAAGGTCCTAAACTGCTATTAGCTTCTGTAACGTAGCAAGTGAGGGTAGAAATTGCTTACAAAGTAAACATGGCAATGATTCTTCCGTTTGCCCTTGTTCCCCAAATGCTGGCACAGCTGCGCCAACGTGGGGTATTCCTTGTCGCACATGCGACAGCGAAACGGGACGAAGTCTTGCGAGGCAACCCGCAAGGTCTTGAAGTCTGACACAGTGTCAGACAAGGCAGAATATGCCGAGTCTTCTTTGGTTTGGTGCGCTTCGGTGACTATGGCTTCATGCTGGCTGTCGATACGCGCCCAGATCTTATCCATGGTGGCGTTGTCGATATCTATTGAATGATTAGTGCCCACTACTCCCATCCAATGACAAGTTCTGCAAGCAGACTCACCGAACGAAGAAGAAGAATCTACCTGAGCTGCATGCTCAGGGGCAAGTGACGGAGCCGAGACTGGTTCATCCTCCTCCAACAACTGCCACAAAGGGGCCAGCTCGTCCTCGGCAGCAGGCATTCCGAAAATCACGACAGGCTCCTGCTGACCGTCGGGAGTGGTGATGGTGATGTAGGGTAGCTCGGAAGAAACCATTTCGAATGCGATTGGACTTGGCTATTTTGAAATACGGTAATTAAACAGAAAAACGGGCAAGTCTAGACGGCTGATGGCGGATGGTGATGGCATCAATTGGCAAGTACGGGATGAAACCCCGATGGACACCTGAAGACCCCAAGGCCAGGCAGCCCTGGGGTCCTCGTCAATATTCTTGAGGAAAGTACGCGTTGTCGTGGGGCTGGATACTGTTGGGGCGGGAAGGCGCTCCTTCCCAGTATCGTCTTGGGACGGAGACATTGACGTCACCAAGAGGATGTCCAGCGACAGGTTCCAAGATTCGTGCAATTGGCCAATGGAACCCATTGAACTCAGAACAGCGGCGCACTAGAAGAAAAAAGTATTCAGGTGAAGCCTATCTATTCTTTAGCGACATTGTGGTGAGCCAGGAAGGGAAGCTATTGGCTATGCAACGTAAGCCTAGCTCGCTGTGTCAGTGGTGTAAATCACCACCAACTGTAGCGTCTGCGGAACCCAGATGCTGAGAACTTGAATACTCTCTGCTTGACATCGATGATAACCATTCCATTCTAACCACGTTTCCTCTCCAATCCACACTACGCATCCGTATCCAAAACGGTAGAATATTTTGGGCATGGTCCCTTTCTATTATGGATTCTGATAGCAATGCATACGTCTCTTTCTTATGAGCGCAGCTGCTAGATAGGTAGAGTCACTAAGTGCTGTCTTGATTTGGTGTGATGCAGTACTATGTTTATTGAGGTACTACTGAAACTGTGTTCTTAGGTGTTGTGGCCGGTCTCTCTACGTTCGGCAAGAGAATTCACTGACTAACTAAATACTGTATCAGAGGGTGATGTTTTGGCTTTGAATTCGGTCCCTCTGTCTGTGTCTGAAGAAGAGAAATACGTAGATCATGACAGTGGTTAACATCGTAGCCACTTTAGACAGAGAACCAGTAGAGTTTTGCGCAATTTCAGCAGTGCGAACTCCCCAACTATAGCTTTTTTGTGACTATTAGTGCATTTACTCTGCATTCAAAAAGCCGCAGTAGAAGGTGGTCCGTAGGCTACATATTGATGACCGATATCTGATCTGTTGGTAACATTGGTAGCGTGAAAGAGACGCATAACGCTTGGTGTTCTCTGCGTCTCCTCTTGCCTCTGCTCTTGAGGTATCAAGCAACAAACCGAAACAGATTTAACTGAATTTTACAGATTGAGATGAGTTACATTCAATTTAATTAATCGATTTATGGACTAATTATCTAGTTGGCATCTTTCCATTACCTAGGGCTCTTGTGCAGCCAAGAGCTTCGCAATGTTTGCCTATGTAGTGGCCTTGTCTAGGGTAGGTAGTAATGTGTCTATGAGATTACAGGTAGGTTAAATGGTGGATAGTAGGCCTACTAGGATACGTATTATAAATACAAACTAGGTAGACAAGACGGCTTAGACAGTACAGCCATAATTTATAAGTAGGTTACTTTTCACTATTTAATAAATAAAAAACTAAGAAATATATTTAACAAAACGAGACACATGAGGTTTTGCCTTTTCTCCTCGCAGATAGTAGTTTTCAACTCTGCGTCCAGTATCACTTGCCACTGCATAGCACTGGGCTCCTGTTGTACCTACCCCGGCTAATAGCGTTGCAGTTCACTTGTCAGATGTTAATCTTCCTCTTCATCAGCCTCGAGATCTGTCTCCTCCACGGTGTTATCCTTGGTTTGTTCTTTGCATTCGTAGTAATCCGAAAGGCTCATAGGTGCCTTGATTGGAATACCGCGGACCTCATATCGACGAGCCACGGCAAGGCCTTCATACCCTGTGGGTAGTTTGGGGTCATGCGCAATCCAAGGCTCTCCTTCAACTTTGCCAAATTGTGAAGGGACCCAGACACATGGACGGCGATAATGCTCCCAGCACAGTTTGCATGATCTCTCTCGTATCTTGTCGACATCAGTTTCCGTGGAAGGAATATGAAAATCTTGTGTCCGACTAGAACAGCCTTTCGTAAGATTTTGATTAACCCCACGATACATCACACAGAAAACGCAATGTGTAGAATGCCCGTGCGTGCCAAACCAGGCCGCATCAGGCTTCTTGCCAACATGCGTTCGAGGCCAGATTGTCTGCGAGGCCCTGTAGAGTTCGCGACAGTTGTAGTCGAATGAAACCTTGTGAGGTGGGTCCATGACGGTTTCAGGCACCTGCTGTAGGCTAACGGTCTGAGCCAGGTGGTCGTAAACCACTTCCTTGATGTTAGGCCGGTAGGTTGTCTCAAGGAATGTCGGCGGGTTTCGGTATCGGCGATTGCAGATGAATTGTAAGATCATGGTTGCCTTTCGCCAGGCAAGAGTGACCGTTGGATCTGCTGTTGGTTTCTTGGCTTCGTACACCTTGACAATGTGTTGATGCGACAGTGGGAACGTATACCACTGCTTGGCTTCCTCATCGACCCATTCAACCTTGATACCAAAGCTGTGAAGCTCGCTGCAGTTCGACCATGCGCCGTGATATGGAGCACGATACCACGGCTGACTGTGAGGCTTCCCATCTTCCATCATTTCAATCGACACGATGAGGGGTTGGCCGACCTTGATACCTGGCAGCTTGTCCAAAGGTTGCTTCAACACGAAGCCACGCCACTTCGGCTCCTGGTAGTCGCTCCCCATCTCGATCCTTGAGAAGAACTGGATTCGAATTCCGATGGTATGGCCAGGACCCTCTGCAAGACCCATTCGTGTCACACATGATTGGAAGCGGTAAACAAACATGGTACGCTTTTCCTGGGTTGTGACACGATACCTCAACCATTCTCGTTTTTCACGATGTCCTTCTTGGAGTGGGCAGTTCCAATTGCAACCTCGGCCGCCAAAAAGAGTAAGGTTCTGTCGGCGAAGAGCGGCGTCTGCAATGTTACTGAGTGTTGACATGAATATATGATGTTCAGCTGTAGCAGAACTGAGACCTGATGCGACAGCCGGCTGCGAGAGTCCGGTCACATTAGGATCCCAAGTTCGAAGGAGAAAGCAAAGCGTTGTCTCTGCCATGGGTATCATCTCGGCACGAGAGCTAGTGAGTAACATCATAGGCATAGCATGATGCTGCGGGTACTTTTTTGCCTCACGATAGTGAGGAGTGCTTGAGCCGGCCGCAATTCGCTCTTCATGTTCCATCTGACGTATGTGGGGATCTCGCGTAGTCTTTCCCACATATTTGGCGAATTGGTTTTGATCTGCATTTGAGGCTGTATAAAGACGCAAGTAGATGACCGCTTGATCTGGCTTGATCCTCGGGTAAGTTGAGGTGATCTTCTTGAGCTTTAGAAGTGACCGTAGGGGTAGATTAGGCGTATTCAGTGCCGCCCAAGCCTCATTTGAGAATGCTTCAGATGCCGTTAGCCATTATCCATGGTGAGGCTGCTCGGGGAAGACTCACATCCAATAAGAGTTTGCAGAGCTTGTTGTTTGTGCTCATCATTCTGTAGAATGCCTTCGTAGATACCGCGACGAAGTCCAAGATGCTGAAGAGTGTCGATATTCTTCAGAATATCCTCCCAAATCATCACGATTGCCTTGGCAACGGTGTCGTTGGCTCGATAATTTGAAATTCGTGCTGCGACATTGGCAGCTTGAAGGGCCGGCAACTTGACCCGGAACTCTGACGGGGGACGCCCAAAGTCCAGATTATTCCGGGGAATCTTGGCTGTAAGGATTTATTAGAAGAATGATAAAAATTACAAATAGTAGTCGTGGTTACTTACCGAGAGCCCGGGTACCAAGTCTGTTGAAGAGCTGGACAAGAGATTCGTCGCCCTGATGTTCGACAAGATAACCGCAATAACCGGCATCAATCTCCTTCCTGGCAACAGAACCATCCTCGAGCTTCACATCAACGGTGCAAGGCGCATTGACGCGGATGGCCACCATATTCTGGGGCTGAGTGAACCGATCATTCCCCAGAGAGACACTAGTAGGAGAGTTGATAAGAGGCTGAGACATGTTGGAAGATTGAAAGAGCTTCTAGAGACTGTAGATGTGTGAGGTCGAAGTATCCAAATGCTGGGACTATCGGTTTCAAGCGGAGTACGTGGACGCGTCAAAGTAGAGTTGTTTTACCGAGATAAAAGGTAAAGATGATGATGACTTGGAGAGTAAAGCAATGGCCGATAACGGCGAACTTATATAATTCCACATAACTAAATGTAGGTCTCACATCCCAGGAAGTGAGCGTCGAAAACTGAACGGCTTTGATAATAAGGTTGTGCCCTTTCTGCCACGATAGTGTTGCGTCACCAGCTGTAGCTTAACAAAATTGAAACAACTAGAGACATTCCACCGCGTACAAGGCTCTGAGTAACTGAAAACAACGTTGAATCACACCAGATGGTACTACGTAAGCACTAGGTTACAGTCATGTAATACAAACTCATTCACGGCTGCGTAACGCATGCCTGGCTACGTACAGAGCTTTCGTTCGTAGAACTAAGCGATAATCACAGTGCACAGACAAGGCGAAGTGTTTCAGAAAGTAGCAAGAAAGTTATTTTCTACGGAGCCGTCACTGACAGCGGAGCTACTCGAAGATATCTTCCCCAAGCAAAAGATGCAGGTTAGATGAATAACCAAGCTAGATAACCTCTCATAAGACCTCTTGGTCTGGATCTTTCGTACAGTGTAAGTAGAGGGTTAGAAAGAGTGACCCTATTAGTTTTACGTGACAAGAACGCGGATGTTAAGAGAACCACATTCGTTATTCCCATGCACGCAACCTCATTCCGTGGTGTACACTAATTCTTACAGAGAAAAGCCCACAAATACAACTTGTTCAACGCACTGACACAGATGAACCAATCAGACCCAGTCGTAAGCGACGTGGACTTTGCGTAAAGTAGTTTTAGTAACATGCTGGTATCAAGATAGGAATATTCGCCTACTACCCGATCGTTTTGTTACACGACGGTTATTAAGTATTCGCTTGATGACGGAGAATTGTGTTTCACAGCGGCTATTATTTATCCGGCTATCCAGTCAATGGTTAAGATTAGCGAACAAGGAAGAAAAAGAATTTCCCAGGATAGACGACCGGGCCGACTACAAAAATATCATATGCACTAGTACCAAATGCATATTGTTTTGTTATACGACGGTTATTAAATATTCGCTTGATGACGGAGAATTGTGTTTCACAGCGGCTATTATTTATCCTATTATCCAGTCAATGGTTAAGATTAGCGAACAAGGAAGAAAAGAAATCCCCTAGGATAGACGACCGGGCCGACTACAAAATTATCATATGCACCAGTACCAAATGCATATCGTAGTGTTACACGTGAGCGCGCATCCTCGGGAAAGTGAAACGTTGTCCCCGGAAGTTTACCTCAGTTACGCTCTTGTTCAATGTCACGAGCTGTATCACGAGCATTTCTTAATTTTTCGGGGACTGAATGTAACTACAATTAAGTTGTTGTAAGTTATGTTAGCAAGTTTTTGTTGAAGTTGGGAGGAAGACACATACCGTAGCCAAAGGAGAAGCCACCAAAGGAGGCGAGAAGAGCAGCGCCAAAGACGTAGGGAGAGCGAATGATACCGGCTATTCCATTGTTGTCATAGCTGATTTGGGCATTAGAGAAGCCATCTTCGACGTGTTCGGGAGTATCGGACGTGGTTGTTTTGCCATTGCTGTCATCGATGCCAGCTTGGCTGAGACTCTTGTTATCCGACATGATGGCCAATGTCAAAAAGATCTGAAAGATACTAGGACAGCAATAGAAGTGTTTCGAAGAAGAGTCCTTGATGGAATGATGGCAAGAAAAGCAAGTAGATAATAGGGGGTTTGAGCCAGACTTATCTACGCACCCAGATCGATAAATCGCGTGAGCATGGCCCCCCCCCCCCACGGGGAATGCTGTCGAATCTCGTTGTTTGACTAATTAGTCCCCCATGGGGTCGTTCGGCAAGGCTGGGGAAATTGGAGTACGTCGCACAGAGGCAACAGATCGGACATAAACAAGCGGATCCGCTAACAGATCGGCTTTATGACAAGTCAGAGCGTCGGACATAATGTAGGCGCTCTCCTGACGAACTGGTTAGTTCTCCTGTGACGTACGCCTGCATTGGCGCAGAACCCTTTTCGGTTTAAGGACCAGAGGTCGTCCCGTCCTCGCTTGCTCGAGTTGACCGATGGGCCAATGGCAGCCTTAGAAGGCACCTCGACTTAGACCAGCTCGGATCCCCCAACCCAACAAGCGTCTTTGGTCCGTCGGTCTGATGTTCTAGAATTACTGTTCGGCCGGTCTGCAATTTGAACATGACTTGCCAGTCGGTCTGACAAACGACCTTTACTAAGATCCAAGCCAGCAAGGTGCCATGAATCACAAGCTTGTCAATGGTCTCGGCCTCAGACTACGTAATAGGTGTTCTGGGAGAGCTTTCCAGTGACGATCTACACTCTATTGGCCATCTGGGTCTTTTTGATGGTTCTGGTGGCCTTCACATCCCGCCCCAGCCCATTCAGTTCGGAACTAGATGTTGACTCCTTTTATCACAGCTTTGTTACAGAGTTGGAGAAATGGACTGCTTGGTGAAGTAGCTGTTGGTGCCCCTGTAGACTCGGCTTCACGAAAAATTTGTGGCATTGCGCCTATAACTGAGCTGCTAGATCAATGAGAGAATATTGAACGAACGTCTTGTTTGCCTTTGACCTTCTAACTTCTCCTTAACGCACCATGATCCTGTTCCATGGAACTTGATTCTTCAGTTCATATTGCCAGCAGCAATTACTCCCTGGATGACCACTGGTTTCTCGGTGCTAAAGTTTTTAAGATCGCCCATGACCTCGGCACCCGCCTCCTGCATTGCCTTGCCGAGGCTCTGTGGGCTTTCCCAGGTCATGATGGTCTGTAGCGCATAGCCGGTATCGGGGCTCAAATTTACGACCGACCATTTTGTCAAGCCGTACTTGGACCATGCGTCTCGGGCAAGTGGTATGTGTTTGTTGAGGTAGTAGTCGACGTCAAATGCGGCAGCTGTAGACTAATCAGTCAAACTCTCCTTGTGCGTTTGGTCGGTGAAGGTTGGGAGGCCTTGAAAGTCCTAAGCTTTTCAGTAACTAAAGAATGCGAGACGTACCACCAGCGGCCGGGATTGGGTAGAGAAGCGTGAGCAAGGTTGCCATGTTGAGCGCTTGTAGAAGTGACTGGAAAGATCCGGGCTTTGGTTTGAGAATTGCTTTGGAGAATGTAAATAGTAGTAAAGAAAGATAGATTTCGCGGCCTATATTAATGAGAGACCGGAAACTTTCCACATAAGTGCGGCGCATTGCAATCACCCGGCGGCATAACGTCGTACACAAAGGGCCCCCGACATCTCTCCGATATGTCGCATGTCAGCGGGAACTAAATTGACGCTTGTGATTGGCCAGGGCCTGGTGGCTTGTGTATAAGCCTCCCAGCTGACGGAAAGCCAGGGCTGGGAGTTGCACTGGGCAAGATTTCGAGAAGGAGGGGGTGGAATGGTAGCTTGGAGTCGATTAATCGGTTCCCACAATGGAAAAGAGAGCTTGAAGTCCAGCAATTCAACACTTATGCTCCCGTCTTCAGAGACACCAAAAGCAAACCAGAGACGTCCCCACCATGGAATGCAAGCCGAGATAAAGACAATATTCCAGAGACCAGCGATTAAATTTCTTATCTTAGCTCCTTCTCCTTCTCCTTCTCCTCAAGGTGTGCCGATTCTGCCTGAACCTGTTCGACCTTCTCATTGAGAATCTCCTCGTTCTCCTCCTCTTCGATGGCATGCTTGTACAAGCCCCTCTTGATATCACGCTGCCACAGCACATAACCAGTCAGGAACAAGGAGACCCAGATGACGCAGAGACAGATACTAGCAGTAAAACCCCTCGTCCACTGGGGCCCTTCAGTAACAGGGAACACGACGACGTTGTACCAAGTGAAGAAGGACCAACCGACAGTCATCTATCGATAAAAGGTCACATGGTCAGTGTATAGATTCTCACGTCTCCCGGAAATGTAAAGCAAATACTCCAACTCACCATGGCACCGGTCGTAAAACTCTTGGCTTCATTGTCGTCCTTCATGATAAGATGGACGAAAGGGAAGAGCATCGGGGTGACGCAAGAATTGAAACCCATGAGAAACCAGGCAGCGAACTTCATACCAACCGGGATATACCAGACGCGGAGGCAGATGTTGGAGAAGATCAGGACGGTTCCGGTGAAGAGGACCGGCATCCAAATGGGGTACACCCTACAGGAGTCAGGGGTTAACACTGTTTTCCAGAGCCTAGCACAGGGAAGTTGGGTTGGGACTCACATGACGAACTGTGGAACAAGAATTCCAACAACAATGGCCATAAGTTGGGTGCCAGTGGGTAAGATGTTGATCAACTCGATCGAGTATTGACCAGTAGACTTGACCCAAATACCCATCTGACCAGCAACCCAGGTCGTGAGTTGGTAGCTGCAAGTCAATTTGATTAACAGTGTATCTCCATAACACATGGATGACAACTCACCAGACATAGGTGACCACAGCGAAGTAGAAGTGCCAGTGAGTGAAGACACGCTTGAGCATGCGCTGGCCAATCTTCGAGCTCTTCCTGACACCGTCGTCCTGCATGCGTGCTTGGGCGAGCTTCTGCTCCTCCTCCTTGAGCCACCAGATGCGAGGGCTAGTAGGCAGACCGGGGAACAGGAAGAAGCCAGCGATGGCAATGGGGAGACTGATGACTCCATCCACGATGAAGACCCAGCGCCTACGAGAAGGGGGAGACATTAGATTAAGACGCGTGAGCAGAGGGGGAGCGAGTACTAACCATCCTTGCATTCCAAGCTTTCCGTCAAGTCCAGCATGGGCAGCAGCTTGCATATATCCAGCGAACGCGGCGCCAATATTACTAGACACATACCAGACGCCTGCGCGCTTAAATACCTCGTCTGAACGATACCACGACGCGAGAAGGTAGAGTGAGCCAGTGGCGGCGGGCGTCTCGAAAAGACCCATGAGGAAACGCATGCCGTAAATCATCTCGACGCTGTTGTTGCGGGATTGTATGAAGGTGATGATAGACCAGAGTGTCTCGCAGATAGGGAGGTACCACCGTGCCAGCTTGGGGCGGGAGATAATCATCATGGAGGGGATTTCGAGGATAAGGTAGCCGATGTTGTAGAAGGTGCTGAACAGGTTGTACTGGATTCCCTTAATGTCGAGGTCCTCCTTCATTCCCGAGTTGTAAGCGTTAGTAATGTTGGATTGGTCAAGCCACTTGATGAAGACTGGAGCTGGTTAGATTGCCAAGTTGACGATATCTCTGGGAAAACCTACAGAGCAAGCAACTGCTGCGGTTAGCATACTGAGTCCAACTGTAGCCGGTTGGTGTGCACGATGTAGACTTACGTGAGGGGAAGAATAATGCGGTCCTGCTTCTTGACAAGAGCAATCTCCTCCTTGCTGTAGTGGCTAGGGTACCAGTCAAAGATGTAGAGCCAGGCAAGTCGGAGATCCCTCTTTGGAGGCTTTGTGGCCGAGCTCACCACAACGCCGTTCTTGACCACCTGCTTCGGGCCGATATTCGCATCATCCGCCGAAGGAGGCGGCTGTTGGTGGTTCTCCTGTTCTGGCGCCGGGATAGGCTGGATGGCGATGTCATCGTTGGCCTTGTGCGGTTGAGTCGCCATCTTTGGTGAGCTGCGTTGCTTTCTTGCTCTGAGATGAACAGGAGGAAAGGATAGAAATAAGGCCCGGAATTTTGGGCTGCGAGATGATGGTGATCTTCCAAGAATCTGTGGCAGTGGTGGGACGAGATGGAGTTTTAATATTTACCCCATCATCAAGACCCCTCTACTCGCGCCTGCGGGGCCCCGCTATTGTCGTCCGGGGTTATGGGGCAGCGACGGCGGTCACACGGCGACCTTCCCCGGGTTCCCCGCAGAGTCCATGCTTTGCCTTGCCCGGTGCAGAGCTGGGCCACTATCTCAGAGATGCGAATACCACCCTGGACCGCAGGGGGATGCCCCTCGGGGTAATGGTCACGGAGGATTTGTCGCGGAAAAAGCGCCGCGGGGTGATCGCTGTCGGCGTTTGGACCATGGATAGCGGGGCAATGACGCCGGACGCCGGAGCATGTCGACTCCGGGAGAGTGGGGACATAGGGGCGAGGGAACCCGATAGGTAAGCTGGATTGCTCCCGCTTTGAATAAGAGCTACTGGATAGGAAGCATCAAGTAGCCGGGCCCCCATCTTCCACGTGCTCCTTTCTTTCGCCGGCTTCGTTGACTTCATACGGCCAAGACCCCAATAGCTTCCCCCAACCCTATTACATCTATCTCCTTTCTAGCTGCATTATTTACTCCTGAGCTCAATCCCTGCGGAACACGTCAAAGACGGCAAGATGTCCGAATGGGATAGTAACGGTACTATCCAGCAGCCTCCGCTGCCAGCGGTTGCGCCGAAACAAGAGCCGGCTGAACCAGTCGCTGTTGTTCATCTTCAAAAGTCACTTGAGGATCCTATTTCCTTCTTATCTCAAGCGCCCCCAGTAGGACAACCTGAGATACCACAGCTTCCCCAACTTCCACATAAGCAGCCTCATGGGGAGCAATCTTCTTTGATCCAGTCCCCGCAAACGCAACCAGCCAGTGACGAGGACTCCTTGATAGGAAATTCCACCCCGATCAGCTCTCCCACAGAACCAGATGGGCCAATACAGGACTATCCTACGTTGACTGAAGGCGCAAGCATCGGTGATGAAGTTGCCGGTCTCTATGGCAAAAACATCCTTGCCAAGGTTTACCGGACGGCCACGAAGTCTCTGATCGGGGAGAAGCGATTCCCAGACTACTTCCCCGAGTATGTGCCGCAGGAGGGAGAAGATTCCGGCAACTACACGCTACGCGAGGCCGAATTTTGGACCTGCGGCTTCTTCCCGGGCACGCTATCCCTGCTGCTCGAGCGCGCCATCAGGTTTCCTCGCAAGATCTGCATCTCCAATGAGGACGCATCGGATAAAATCAGTATCGAGACAATCCGGCTGCACCTCCAAACCCTCTGTGACACCTGGACCAGGCCACTCCACTGCATGGCTAGCCGAACCGACACCCATGACATTGGGTTCATCGTCATGCCATCCTTGAGGCTGGACTGGGAGCTCAATGGGAATTTCCAAAGCCTCAACTCCATTATCCGTGCTGCACGGAGCCTAGCCACGAGATATGTCCCTACCTCGGGGGCGATCCGTAGTTGGGACTTGCTGGTAAAGAAAAACCTTGAGATCCACGACCAGACAAAGAATATGGTCATCATCATTGACAGTCTGTGCAATCTGGACCTGCTCTACTACGCTGCTGAACACTGTCCTGATGGACAGGAACTATACGATATAGCCACCTCGCATGCACGCGTTCTGCTCCGGTCGCATCTCCGCGAAGAGAAACCTGTTCCTTTGTCCAAGGCATGCTACACAGGACCATGGTACTCAACTTGTCACGTCGCCAACATCAACCCTCAAACTGGCGAACTAAAGGCTCGTCTCACACACCAAGGCTACGACAATGAATCTACATGGGCAAGGGGCCAGGCGTGGGCCATCCTAGGCTATGCACAGACATTCACGTCAACCAAGGATATGACGTTCCTACGAGCAGCATGCGGTCTCGCCGAGTACTTCCTGTACCGGTTAGAAACGGCCCCCGAATGCATACCCATGGGTAGTCGCTACGTGCCACTTTGGGACTTTGACGCGCCCATTAGTGACAGAAATAGTCCCCTTCGTGACTCTTCAGCTGGTTCCATCGCTGCCAATGGACTGTTGGTGCTCTCTCAGGCGATGGCGGCACTGGGCCAGGACGATCTCGCCGGGCGGTACCGCCGAGCGGCTATTGACATCGTCAGGGAATTGCTGGGCTTTGCACAGGCACCTGAGAAGGCGCATTTAGTCAAGGGATCCGTAAATGCCATCGAGGTGGAAGATGATACTCTCCGGACGTTCGATGGAATCTTAAAATATGGCACGGCTAACAACAACCAGTACTCTAAAAGACGATATGCCAACCATGGGTTAGTATACGGTGACTATTATCTAGTTGCGTTTGGGAACCGGCTGTTGCAAATGGGCCTTGTGTGACAAAGGATGTCCTAGTTAGTGCCTGGAAATATGTAGATATGGTGTTTACGGCCCGAGTTTAGATTTAGATCCTTCATGACAAGAGAATTTGATGATTTTCTAACCATCAGTCACCCTGAACCCTTATCCTTCCTTGAGGACGCCCAGCCTTTCTCTGCTTTGGGAGTAGACTTGACAACTCAGGTGCCATGGTTGTGAAAAGGACCTCTCAGGCAGCCTTCGCCAGAACCGAAACCGAAGGCGTTGTTTTGCATTTAGCCGGCCGGTTATGTATGTATATTACAAATGAGCAGTCGACGTCATCAGGAATTGAGATTCCGTCGCACCATTTATCGCGGATTGTCGGAGATATTGGCCTTAGCTCTCGCGGACTCTCGGCCGGTTACTCTATCCCCACAATTTTATGCGAGCTGATTTGACAACGGCAAAAACTCCGGTTTAATCTCGGAAGTGAGGGGGGCTTCCAAGCAACCCTGGAGTGAGGGGCTTCGTCCTTTAAAAAGGCGACGACGCGCCTTTGCAAGAGAAAGATCCTTTAGACAAAAGAACGTCCTCTGACACTGTTTAGTTTCTGCTCCTCTGTCCTCTCATCTATCTGAATACTTAGACAAAATGGCGGCTCCACGTGAAATCCGCTGGGGAATCCTTGCCACTGGTGCCATCTCAATTACTTTGTATGCTTATCTCCACTAACAATGGAGTCATTCACTAACAAGCCCCAGTACCAAAGATCTCCTGGTTGATCCCAAGACTCGAGACGTCAGCAACATCAAGCACACTGTCGTCGCAGCAGCTTCGTCCAGCTCAGCAGCACGCGCCGAATCTTTCCTCAAAGATGTTGGAGCCCCTTCAGATGCAAAGGCCTACGGCTCGTACGATGAACTTGTCAAGGACCCCAACGTTGAGATCATCTACGTTGCTACCCCCCACTCACATCACTACCAGAACGTCAGGCTTTGCTTAGAAGCCGGCAAGCATGTGCTGTGCGAAAAGGCCTTTACAGTGAATGCCAAGCAGGCGCGTACTCTGGTAGAGATCGCGAAAGAGAAGGGCTTATTGCTCATGGAAGCGTTCTGGACGCGATACTTTCCCCTAACGAACTACGTTCGAGAGACTATCAGCTCGGGCAAGCTGGGCACTATCTACAGGGTGTTTTCAGATTCCAGTGCCAGGCTATCCCCCGAGGCGAACTTTAGCGATGGAAAGCACAGAATGGTGAATGCCGATCTTGCCGGCGGTGCATTGTTGGATCTTGGAGTTTACAGTCTTACTTGGCCGTTCTTGGTATTCTGGCAGACCCAGGCTAAGAAGACTCCTCCCAAGGTGGTTGCTGCTATTACCAAGGTAAGTTCACGAGCCATTTGGTTTCAAGACCTCACGTACTAATGACAATAGTATGAGCAAACATCTGCGGACGAGAGCACAACCATTCTTCTGACTTTCCCCCGGGACGGTAGCTCTGGTGGCGATGCCCACGCCATCGCTACAACCTCCATCCGGATTGGAAGTGTTCGTAGCGATCCCAAGCCCCAACCTTGTGTGCGGATCCAGGGAGAGCTAGGCGAGCTGCAGCTTTTCGATGTCCCACAGTGCCCCAACACCACACGAATCGTACTCAACGATGGAAGCGTCGAAGAAAAGAAGTGGACGCAGCCCGGTCCCGGCAAGGGCAGTGGCTGGTTCAATGGATTCCTGACTTTCATGAACCCGGAGGGTGAGGGCCAGGGTATGTTCTGGGAGGCTGATGAGGCGGCGTTTGCCATTGTTGAAGGGAGGAAGGAGGGAAAGCAGATGGATTTGAGTGAAACGATTGCTGTCATGGATGTCATGGATGAGGTGCGCCGTCAAGGTGGTTTAGTGTACCCGGAGAAGATTGAGACAACAGACTACCCTGTGTCTATTGGTCGATAAGAGTCGGGCGTAGAGCTACTGGACTTCTGACTATAGAACTCCCTCTGTAGGAGAATATCTACACTATTAATCATGTATCATTGTGCTAGAAGGTCCTTAAGAGGAGAAGAGGTAACATTCTTTTCTACTTGACATAAAACCCAAGATGCTCGCCCTTCTCTTCAAGGACTGTGAGGCCATTGCCCATGAACCTGAATCTGTTCCGGCTGTTGTACTCGAAGTTGAAGTCCTCTGTTCTGAAGCTCTCCAAAATTTCCTTGTAGTGAATAATGCTCCCTGCATACATGGCAGTTACCTTGCCGTCCACCTTGTTGTTCTTGTACCAGGATCGGCAGCCACTTATCCAGACAGTTCGCTTCAAGAACTCGTGGGTGTAGGTGTTGTAGTCAGCGGTTGCAGCAGCATCGACTGTGACAGACCTAGTTGAAGTTTAGTATGAGCTTCTCTGTAGGGAAAGAGGTAAGAGTGAGGGTACATACTTGATATCGCCCGTTGAGATCTTCCTAATCCACCTCATAATATAGTCAGCCGTCCAATCCATGACCGACAACAGGCTCCCATGGCCGACCGGGCAGTTGGGCCCGTTGAAAATGAAGTAGTTTGGCATGTTTGGAGCGCATATACCAAAGTAGGCGGCTGGATCGTCCCGCCACTGGTCTGCAAGCTTCACACTATCCTTACCAACCACTTCCCAAAATGGGGTGAAGCTGACATCGAAGCCGGTAGCGCAAACAATGATATCAAACTCCTCTTCGGAACCATTTGCCGCCACGATTCCGGTCTCAGTGACCTTCTTGATACCCGAGAACTCTATGGCCACATTTGGCTCCTGCAGTGCTTCAAGATAGCCTTCGCCAGGAGTAAGTCGGCGGCAGCCCACCTTCCAGTCCGGGATCAGCTTGGTGCAGAGGTCGGGGTCATGGTTGAGTCTTCTTTCCATCTCGTCCTGGAAAACCTTGGCTGCGGCTTTCTGCTGAGGAGTATCGACGACAAGGGCGTAGAAGAACTGGTTGAAGTGATGCTCGATGAGCTTGCGCATCTCACGCAGTTTTTCGGGATTCTCCCGGAACTCCTTCTTCTGCTCCTCCGTGTACTGAAAGTTCTTTCCTTCAGGGGTGAGCTCTGCTGCAAAGTTGGACGAAATCCAAGTGGGCGATCTGATGTAGTTGACAATCTTGGCCGCCGCTGGCTGCATCTTGGGCAAGATCTGGATTGCCGAGGAACCATTGCCGATAATGGCGACACGCTTGCCGGTCCAATCAAGAGATGTGTCCCAGGCAGCACTGTGTAGCCGTCTGCCCTTGAAAGAGTCCAGCCCTTGGATTGCAGGCCAACGCCATTTGTGGAGGATGCCGGACCCATTGACCAACACATCCGCCTCATCTTTAATGACGGTTCCATTCTGGTTGACCTCAATCTTCCACTTCCCCGAAGCCTCATCCCAGATGGTTGAAGTAACCCTGCTGTTCAACTGGACACGCTCATCAAGTTGGTATTTGTCCGTGGTTCTCTTGATGTACTCCCAAATCTCTGGGCCCGCGGCATAAAAGGAAGTCCAATCAGGATTTGGTTCGAAGGGGAAGGTGTAAATGTGAGCTGGAACCTGGATGGGGTGGATGTCAATTGGTATGATCCAGCTTCGCTTCACTTGGTAGCACATACGTCGCAAGCAACACCTGGGTATCTGTTTTCCAGCCATGTTCCGCCTATGTCGGAGTTCTTTTCGTAAATAACCAGATCCATGTGATCTTCCATCCTCAGCTGGTGCTTGTACTTGTACGCCATGATCAGGCCAGAGTAACCAGCTCCAACACAAACAACTCGGAGCTTGCGAGGTTTGTAGGCCGGCTTTTCCAAGACGGGAACCCAGTTGGGGGGGTTATCAGGACCTGCTTTCCGTTGCGTGCCAGTCGCAGTGGCTTCGTAAGTCGCTTCGAGGCTTGGAGTCATCTTTGGGAATGGAGTTCTAAATTGGAATTTGGATTGCACCAGTGAAGTAGCGATTGGATGAAGGCTGGGTTTGAAGTTGGGAAGAAGAACAATTCGTAGAATTCACCTTACATATATACATGTAAACTGTCATGTAGACGTTTGTCCAGGACCACGATTCTAGCACATCGATTCATCGGCTCAGCAGTCTCAGCTACATCACCGGAGAAGATCAAGCCTAACATGCTGAGTCTAGATTTCACTGCAATCATGGCCTCGTTGAGCTGGATCCGAAACGATTCTTGGGGTGGTGTTTGCATGTTCGGGCCAGCCCGTAAAGTACGTGGGCATTCTTCCGGATGCACTTTTCGGAAATGCAAACCCACAAAGAAAACAGATCCAAAGTAGGGAAAGGAATGGGGGCGCTGGCCCTTCCGAGTGATGCCAGAACCCCGGATCGGAAGCCGGGTCTCATCGGGACCCCTCCGTTGATGATCCGGGTTCGGGATCTACCCCTCAGTTTCTCATCTGTGAGACCATTGGACCGAAGGTCTCCCTCCCTGGGTACCTGGTAGGCTGGCTTTACCGGCTTGGGCATGCTGGCCAAGAACCCCGCCCCCAGAGGGAGGGCTGTCCCACAGACCCCAGACCCCGGACTGGGGAGAATCCCAGCCGTTTCCGGGGTAGCGTACCTGAGAGTTAAGTGGTCCGGCCAGTAGCGATAAAGGTGTTTAATTTTTTCAAGTTCACTCCCCGCCCCATCATCTCTTATATGGCTCAATCAAGTACATCTCCCGTGGCTTCTGTCATTTCGTGACATTGTGTCGTCCAGACGCACGTATCCTACTTGATGGCATCAAATCAGTCAGATCTCATCGTAAAATGCAGCTTCCACGGTGCCTGGTAGTGTCAAGCAAGACAATGCAACAGTGTTACCATTACCCCGGAGACATGGAGCTTGTGGGACGGGATCCCCGTCGAGCTGCTTGCGTGGGGACTTCCATCCCACTGCTAGAGTGCTATCAAAGCGTTGGAATTCTACCGTGGCAGCTTGTTTGTGCGGTATTGCTACAACAGGGGGCTGATCAAGAGACTAACAGTAATTGGCTTAGGTTCATGCCCAGGAATACAGATACGGTAAGTGTGCCAGCCAGCCCCCATGTCGGTTAACGGGCACTCGGTACTCGGGCGTCCCATAAACGCCGTGCTGGACCCAGGTTTGCCCCGTCTCCAGCATCCAACAGTTGTCATGCTATTTCACATCGACAACGTCAATATCCGAACTATGGACACTGTCATGCCCACGCGAAAAGTGAAAAGAAGCGAGCGCCGCCGGTGCGCAAAGGCCTGTGACAACTGCAAGCGTCGCAAGGAACGCTGTGATGGCTGCCACCCGTGCGAACGCTGTCGCAGCCGTCGCGTCTCCGATGACTGCAACTTCGCTTCTTCGCCCCGTCTTTCAAGCATCAACACGACCGTCAACAGGCCGGGAGTTCTTCCCGAAGACCATGACATTCCCGATCAGGACAATTTGTCTGGTTTGAGGTCGACAGCCCGCCACGAGGAGCGATCTGCTGCAGCCTACTCAAGTAGCAGTCCTCTTTCACACGGCTTTAACGGCCCCAACATCACCCATATCCCACAGGTATCAAGATTGATCCAGGATGACCATGGAAAAGTCATGTTCATCGGCGATTCTGCCAATCTTGCCTTCCTACAAATCATCCGTCGCTTGGTCCGCGAGTCCCTATGGCCCTGCCAATTTGCAGAGGATCCATTAAGTCACCTCCTGATTGAGACGACGCCCTCCAATCAGTCAGACTGGATCCTAGAGATGGTGAGCCGGCCACCAGCCAGGCCTGAGCCGGCCGACGCCCGGTATCTCATTACCTGGTATCTATGCGCCACCAACTGTTTGCTCAATATATATGACGAACGAGAACTGTATCAAGTCTGGTCTCGATGGATACAAGCCATGGATGACGGACAGGAGCAAAAGGCAGTAAGCGCCATCTTATTCCTCATATTCGCCATTGGTGCCCAGGCCTGCCCAGATGATCGAGACGACGATGCTGAGCGATACTTCAACTACGGGCGATTCTTGACTATCTCGGGCATGATGGAAGAACCGGGTCTCTCGACTGTTCAGGCCAATATCCTCATAACCATGTACCTTCTGGCGGCTTCGCGGAGGAACGCAGCTTTTATGTACTTGGGAACTGCGGTGCGTGCTGCTTACGCACTGGGTATCCATCGACGTGACATCAACGCCCTTTTCGACCTGGCCGACCATACGGCACGTGAGAGGCTTTGGAAATCCTTGCGCGTACTTGACTTGTTCATGAGTGCGTCACTTGGTCGTCCGCCCTCGACTCACGAGACACGAGATACATCTGCCAAGGCCAACTACTCTGCTAGCAATGACCTATGCGCCATCTTCGAGGAGGTTCTCACCGATGTATACTCGAAGCGCATGGTCTCGACGGATATCCTAGAGAGAATAACCGAACACCACCGGCAATGGACCAACACGTTTCTCACAGGCTTGGCGGTTGATGATATCCAACCGACTCAATTTGTCGAGGTAGACGGAGGGAAGACGGTTCCCAATATTGGCCTCTTTCACCTAAAAGAGGCTTATTACTGGACAATCATGCTCCTCGCCCGACCTTTCTTAATTGAAAATGTATCCAGACACCTTTCGAAGGTGGCTGCAGGCGATCCCCTCGAATCTGATAATGGAGTAGCCGACACTTCCTCCGACTTGGTTGTGACCCGCGCCTGCGTTGACTCTGCCATCCGCACCGTGGACCTTCTTCGGGTACTTCAGACGAGCGAGGAAGTGCCAAAACGGTTGCCATTTGTGGTCAACTCGCTGTTTCATGCGGCTTTGGTTATTGGGTTAGCGCAGCTCGGCGACATGAGCCGCCTGTTCCCCCTTGAGAAGAGCCTATCGTGTGCAAGGGCATTGCTCGCCATTTTCGGTCGACATGATGCTGTGGCGAGCAGGAACCTGGCCATCGTCGATAATCTCCAGACAGCATGCAGCCTGTATCTCGAGAAGATGGAATCTCGTAGGATGGAACGACAGAGTATTCTCGTTGGAGGAATTTTCGGTGTTGTCCATGACGATACTGCTTCGGACTTCCCTATCGCCGTAGAAAGGGAGGAGGCCCACGAGGAGCAGCAGAACTTTACCAGGTTATCCGGACTGGACCATACGCCCCTCATAAACCCGGTAGGGTTGCCTAGTTGCAGTAATGGCAACTCTCTGTTGTCCATCGGCTCCGGGACCGAGCCGACGATTAGATTGAGCACCGATCTCCAAGGCATGGATGACCTCATCCTGCCCATGTCCCCGAGGACACTGATGTTTGAGACATTCGATAAAGACATTCCCCTCTTCTCCACCGTAGATGCGAGACACCCTACATGGGATTTAGGACAGGAAAATGGAGGAGGACTTCTTATTTAATCTAAGGGCCCAACGTCAATTATTTACTCGATATCCAGTCCCAAGACGATTCCTGCTCGGAAGCGGGAGTTAAAGCTATGTACCTTTTTAATCGGAAGTGACGAGATTTCGGTGATTGAGCCCCTAAGACATCGCATCTCAAGGCTGAAGTTCGCCAGAACCATTTTATGCGAGATATCACACTTTTGCAAAGAGACCTTGAAATAAATGGAAAAAAATTGGTTGTTCCAATCTCGGCCTTGTCCGCTATTCTTATGATAACGAGTCTCTTACATGTTCTCAATAACCCACTTAACACCCGAGAAGACATTTTGCAGGAACTCTCCAGTCTCAGGTAAGGTGGGGAACATCCAAAAACAATGCGGCAGACCGTCGTAATGGTCGGTTCTGACAGGGATGCCTTGGCTCTTCATCGAACCGGCCACAATCCTCCCGTCGTCTCTCAGGGGGTCCAACCCACACGTCACTATATACGTTGGGGGGAAGAGGGCGTGACTAGCTTGATCGAGGCCAACAAAGTAGTCGACGTCATCTGCTTTCACATTGCATGCATTGAAGAAGGACATCAGGGAAGCCACGTCGATGATCGGAGTGTTTTTCTCGTTGTCCTTGAATGATGTGTGCTGTGAGCTATATCTCTCCGGCACATTATCCGGGTGAAACATGACCGGGCTGAAGGCAGCGATGCCTTTCACGGCATTCTTGGGCAAGTCCGCAAAGCCAAGTGCAACTTTGCGTGCCACTGCAAAGGCAAGGGCGCCACCAGCTGAAGTACCGATGGTACAGAGCTTGTTTGGTTCACCGCCCAGAGCTGTTGCATTGTGGTATGCCTTTTAGTGTTGGTGTTGTTAGCGTTTCCATTTCGGCCATTAATAGGAAAAGATCAGAATAACACACCCATTGGAACATTTTGAGAGCGTCCTGCAGCTGTGCTGGTGATTTGTGAGCCGGCGCTTTTCTATAGTTCACGCTGATGATCAAAGTATTTGTATTCTGAGCAATTGCTCGGCAAAGCGCATCCTCGGTCTCAAGATCTCCCAAGACGAAGCCACCGCCATGGAAGAAAACTACAATGGGAAGCCTGTCCTGGGCGTTTGATTCGCGGTGTGGAGTATAGGTGCGATACTCGGTGCCTTCGTAAGTGTTGTCTTGAGTCGATACTCTGTTGTACTGCTGGGGATCGGTTGGGGTCAGGAGAGCCTGGAGACCGGCGAACTGAGAAGTCATCTCCTCCGCGTCTCCTCTAAGCACGGGGCGGGTACCTCCCAGCCCTTCCTCCACCTTCAAACTGTTAGACATAAGCTGGCTTTTTGTTTCCGGGAAGACAAAACTTGCCTTGAGCCACGAAGGAGAGAAGTTCATGTTGACGTAAGGTAATGGTAATTGAAATGGAACATTAAAAGCTTGGTTTGAGAATGAGTAGTCTGTGATTGCAAGTAGGCCACTATGGAACTTCGCCTACTCTTGAGAAGGCATAGGAAGTTGAATATGTATAGCCTGAGGGAGGACCAAGCTATCACTTCTAACGCTGGGACAAGGCCAAGAGATATCTTAGTTGCAGCTTTTCGGAAAGCCCTTAGCCGAGATCGAACCCCCCTATCTCTTCGGATATCACACGTCCATGGTGTGGCACAAGGGCAGCAACGGGCTGTGCTGCTTCAAGAGGACCGCCCACTCCACCCAGTATGCAAGGTAACTGCTAGAAGTTCAGCCCTCGCTAAGAAGCTATAGTAAAAGATCACCCAGCAAGGAAATATAAAAAGAGAGAGCTACAACATTAACATATTAGTACTGGTTTATTCAGTTTTGAAGCCCGTGTTATCTAAGGACCCCTACGAGGCTGCGCTCTTTGCCTCTGTGTGTCCCAGCTACCGTAAGGGATTAACGGCCACGGCGCTCATTGCCCTCGGGTGAAACTTTGGAAATCTGTCTCCATGGCTCATGAATTGCGCATCCGAGCCATAAACCTTCAACTGCGGGAAGGCTGGGTCCAAGCCGGATGGTTTCGGACTCATTTCAACAAAGCGCGCCGGATCGGATCGGCTTTCCCCCCCGGCTTCCGATCCGACAAACAGCCACTTAGGAGTCATCTAGGTGACGCTTATCACGCGGGAAAATCCTACCAAAATAAGATAACAATTACGTTTCTAAAGTAAATAACTATATCCTAGTTATAGATTCTTCTAACCTGAATATCTCTAAAAGAACTGAAAGCGAATAATTAAGGCATAATAATAAAGATTATATTAAAAGAAAAGCTTTAATAGCTCTTACTTCTTGTAACCTACATGAATAATAACAAGAGTAAGGCTCTCTCACTACCCTTTGACCCCTTGTCTACATAGAAAGAAAAATGTCCAATGACTCAAAACGGCTTTGCAAACGGCTCTCCCCAATCCACTACACTTACACCTTTTTACAGGACAAATTTGCCAGATGTCATGTTGTGGAGTACGTTCCGCACCATGGGGCTATCTTGAACGTACGAAGCCCCTGAGAAATGAACGGCAACCTCTAGTCTAGGAATCCTCCATCCATGCTACTCCTCCAACAACACCCTCGTAGAGGCGTCCTTTAGGGCCCAGTTGAATGTGAGATAGTCCGGGGTAGAAGACCCCACCAGCGCCAACGCGTTTGCGCCATGCCTCCTCACCCGTGGTGTAGTTGAAGGCGGCAACGTACCAAACGTATTCGCCGTTCTTGGCGAGGTCAATGTCTTGTGTGTACGCATATAGAATACCGCTTGACGTGGACAGTGTTGTCATTGTGGCTATCAATGGCAGGTCCCAGACAACAGAGCACTCTCCATCTTCCGTGACTTGAACCCGAGTGACGCCAGGCGAGGTCACGCTGAGATCGTTCTGCCTGCCATTGATATCGCTGCTGTCCATGTCTTTGAAGCTTGGGGAGTTGTAGCAGTTCGTGATCATGGCACTGTAGGTAGTCCCGTCAAAATGCGTGGTCAATGCAGCCTCATTCGCGCTGGCGTTGTGTTGGAAAAGCGGCACAGAACAAACGAAGCTTGACTCGTTTTCGCCAATCTTGTCAGCCTGACGGTAAACGACAAGATTGATGCGATCGTCCGCATTGTCGGTTATGGCAACGTATTTTTGACCCAGCAAACCTACTGTAGACCCAGAGCCGCGAGCTAAGCCGCCAGGCTTAATACCACTGCCGGCAGGGTACGTCTCGTTGTAAGAGACAACGACCTCACCATTCTTGCCCGCCTGGAAAGCGTAGAAATGGCCAACCGCATCCGGATGGTCCTCAGAACCACTAGGACCAGTGACTATGTAGACCGTTTTGCCGTTGACCGCCATGCCGTTTTCAATAACGTGGTTGTCAAGTGCGATGCTGTGAATGGCACCATCTGGCTCAATGTAGCCAACAGTTGATGAGTTTGTTCCAAAAACCCCAACAAGCGGTGCAGGCGTTGCGGCGAACCAGAGGTTTCCATCATCGGTATATCCAGCCTGTGCGATAATTGACCCAGTTGCCACCGTGTCAGATAGATCAATTTCACGGACGTTGCGGAATGTTGTTTCGGATCCAGTGCCAACTCGTTCAAGCTCGACGACAACCCCCTCCAATGTGGGCAAGATGATATTTTGGCCTATGATCTGCCAATAGTTCGAAACTGTTGTTCGGTTCGGAACGGACCAGTGAACCAGCGGCTCCATAGTGTCTGGGTCCAGCGCGGCAAGACAGAATGCGACGTCGGCTTTCTCGGTTGTGCATGCCATTGCCGCAAGAAGACTACTGTCATTCCCCCAGAACAGATACGCGGCCGTCTGAGCAACGGTTGAAACTTTGGGAGAGAGGCCCAGTGGTCCGAGGTAGTCGTCACTTCTAGTATTGCCCCCATCAACGTGGGGCTGAAGAGCATCCGGGCGGAAGCGCTCCTTAGGCCTCAGTGCTTGAGCGGTAACCGGACTGCCTGTGAAGTCTGATGCCGTTACGTTTTGAGAGTCGGCAATCTCATTCACAGCTCTGCGGTTGAGTCCATGAACATCAACATGCGCACGCATGTGATTATGTGAGACCTTTGATACGTTAAACAGCCTGAAGTGTACGAAGACGGTATACTTCTTACCTTGGCGGCAGCTATTGAGGCTACCAGAGCAGGTAGAAGCATGCCAAGTGCTTTCATAGTCAACAAAGGGTAGAAGGATGCAAGAGAAGAATAGTTGGAGACAGACAGAGGAGTGAAAACTGTTGAGAAGAGTTAAGACTACCTTGACCAGTTGTCGGCCTATCTATCTCTTTATATAACAGAGAGCACGGGCGATCATAGCCATATAGGGAGTATAAGTCTGGCCCGGCGCTCCCTGGATACATGGCCCACTTCCATGGATAAGCGTATTAATGTCAATAGCTAAACAAGAATGCCAAACCCGTCTAGGCGGATACCAATACGAGGAAGACTCATCTCCGCTCGCATTCTCGTTCTCTTGTTACTAGGCCTGGTAGCACTGCCAAGAATTCCCGAGGTACCTTTCTTCTCTCGGTAATTAGCTCTTAGACACTCTATGCGGCAAACGTATCTTAGCAACGAATCCGGTTGGGTAGGGAGTCGAATCGAACATGGCTATATTCATTTCTCCTCGTGTGGGAATGGGGTGGCGATTTGGGAGATGTCATTCGATCATGTGATGGAAGGTTCAGCAGCCAGTTCATGGTTGACTTTTCGCTGGCGGTGAATCCGTGGGTGAAGGCGCTACAGTCGACGATCACGTCGTTGTAGCCATGCGGTGAAGAGTGTGGAGATTAAGCCAAGCCACTCGTTCACCAGCACAAGAGGCAAACGAAGCCTACCCGGACATTCTGTAAGGTGGCCTGAGCTTTCCTCGCATTCGCGTTATTATAAGGAGCTAGGCCGATCGATGTGGAGTCATCTAAAAGGTGCCAGTAGTTGACATGGTGATGTTTATTCTTCCATGTTGAAATTCCAGGGGTGGCCCTTGGCAATGGCCCTGAGGCCTAATAGCGCCCAGGAGCTGAAATTCGGCATTGGGGTGCAAGGGCACCTAGACTCTACCTTGATAAGTGAACATCGCCCACAACTCGGACAGCCGATTAGGAAGGAGCTTGACTGAGTCCCATGTTTTATCCCTGGGGATGCATCGAAAGCTTTAAGGGGCCGGTTCAGATGTCACCCTGGGATGATCGGAGGACGACTCCCAGTCCACTGATGAGAGAGAATAGATTAGCCATCCTCTCGATCAGCGCGTGGGAGTCTTAATACTCTTTGCGGTATGGAAAGACAACGAATACATTAAGCGACAAGAGGAAAGACGTGGCATATATATCGTGACAGTTCGCAGAGTTAATAGAGCCCGCTAACGTATCCCTCATACCGCTGATTTGCCAGGCTTTTGTGCCGAGAGGCCTCCACAAGATAAGCATCGTATGTTTCAGGGTATAAGTGCGCCAAGATCCCCAGAAAGGGCCAGGACTTCGTGTGAGAAGAAGGGCGGAGTGAGTGCAGCTCGAGGCGCCTCGATTTATGGGACTTTCGCGATCAGAGTCGACTTTGTAAGGGGCTAAGATTTGACCGAAAGTGAAATGTAAATGAATCCGAATGATGGCAAGAGGCTTGGTATACGTGTCTCACAGGAGTCCAGCTCGTGCGTTAGCTCAACTAACAAGAGCCAATGATGTCGCAAGTTTAACGAATGCGAGCTCAAGCAGATCCAGGGTGTTTTAAGCCCGATAAAATAAACTTTATTACATCATAATATTCAGGAGTATTATTTATTTTAATAAAACGCGTTGCATTTAATTCTCATCATTTAAGATCTATAGTAATACATAAAAGAACATGCGTCCCGAGCTCTTGGCCGCCGTTGATACTCAGGCTGGAAGCAAGACTCTCAGCATCGACGTCCACCCATACGTCGCCCTCCTCCCATCATTCCTCCACCCATGCGAGGGCCGCCCATCCGTGGACCTCCCATACCCATACGTGGACCTCCCATGCCCATATGGCCTCCGTGATGATGGTGGTGAACCACGGTGACGGGACGAGGGCCCACCATGACGGCACGGGGCTGTCTTCGTGGAACGGGGAGGCACATGGTGAATGTTGAAGTGGTTTTTGGTGTTTGTTTTGTGTGGTTGATTTGTATGGTTGGTTGGTTGAGAGTTGCTTGTCGGGTTTAGGTAGAAGTGGATATTTATGGTTGTTCTGGTGGAGTATTCTTTTGAAATGGTCTGGTTGTAATGAGTTGTTTAAGGATGTGTTTCAGGGGTGATTGGTGGTTGTGATAATCAGAAAAGAACGAAGAGGGGGAATTGTAGATCATATATAGTTTCGAGATACAGTAACGTCCTTTGTCCATATTCGGCGGGACGAATGATGCCAAAGCCGGATGAAGCAGCTTTTGAAAGCGTTCGATAATGACGCCACACAATCGCGTAACGCCGATGCCCATCAACCGCATCGGCTAGATAGAAATAGAGTTGTGGCTAACATTAGATGGAAACTTTGCCTCGACGCGAGGCTCAGCTCGTCACGCATTCCTGTGGGTAACAAAAAACAGGAGACGGACACTAACAAATCATTGATATTAGTCCCCGATTGAACCGCTTTCCATACAGGATTTCATTCAAAATTTGACTTTTTGTTAAGAACGAATCTCAGACTATTCTCCACTCAGCTCTCAAATGAATTGAGACATCATTCAAGGTGTTATGTTATCCTGAATCTGATGGGCCAGTTCCATGCTTTTTGGTACCCCTGGGTAATGCAACGTCACCGAGCCAGTAGCGCCAATCACAAGGTTGCCAAGCACACCCAAGACGGCTCAGCTCTGGCTTGGCACACCACCATGACGACGATCCCAAACTTACAGTAGACGGACGTTCCGTATTCTTTATCCTCGGGACCTCGGCTGAATCACTTCACTCAATATCCACTATTTGCCTCTCCTGATGAATTGAGATGGCAATACCAGTGCTAAGAGGAATTGTCCTCCTCGAGTTGTGGCTGTGTTATTTCCGTTGGGTTGCTCGAAAGCCCACCCCCCCGCTTCTTCTGTCTTCTGTCTCGGTTACCTATCCCATTGAGGGCTGGGCATCAAAGAACACATTCACCACTCAGCAGAGGAGATGGGCAAAGGCCGAAGGGGAGCACGCAGGATCTATGTATTATTTCCTAATCATTACAGTTTACACAAGAGCTAGGCAGTAGTAGTGGCTACACAGTATACCACGTTATGGTGTTTCCGCCAAGCACAGCCTCTTGATACAGATGGTTAAAGCTTGCAGGGACTGGAAGGGCTTTCAAATTTAATAACTGCCTTGCCATGAGACTGAAATGAAGACTGTTAGCCAAGCTTACTTCGACTTTGATGTTGTAAAATGGGCACGAGCTAGAGGCTCAACTCACCTCTCCAAACCGTGAAGCCAACCCAGGCAGGTCTTCTAGGTGTTGAATATTCACAACGGGCTTGACTTGACCCCTTTGAACAAACCCAATGGCTTCCAGGGTGTCTTCCTTTGTTCCAACCGCAGATCCCACAATTTTAATGCCCATGTCGATTAGAAGTAGAGGATGGAAAGATACCAGTTGGTCAGGGGACGGGATTCCAACACTAACCAAGGTGCCAAAGGCCGCAACAATGCTCAACGCTGCATTGTATGCGCCGCCTGAAGCTGCACAGACGAGCACCAGGTCAGCGCCCGTCTGTCCCATGGCAACTTCAGTGTCCCGCCGTAAATCCTTGCTCTGGGCCGCATCGACAAAGCAATCTGCCCCAGATGAGAGGCACGTGTCCCGCTTTGCATCGCCCACATCGATCCCCAGGACGCGATAGCCCATAGCCTTGGCATACTGAACCGCTAGCGCGCCGACGCCACCGCCGGCCCCTGAGACAGCAACCCACTTTCCGCCGACAATGCCGGCATTCTTAATCGCCGCGTAAGCAGTGACGCCGCCGCAAAGGATCGGGGCGATCAACTCGTCGGGCACGGTGATGTGGGCGGGGATGCGCAACAGGTAGCGGCTCGGCACAACGGCGTACTCGGCAAAGGTGCCGTCCCTCTTGCGGCCCGAGTTGAGCTGCTCCTTGCACCGCGTCTCGCCGCCCGCGTGGAGGCAGAACTCGCATTCGCCGCACACGTCGCGAAGCCAAGCGATGCCAATCCTGTCGCCAACCCTGACCTGCGCCGACGGCACGGCGCTGCCCAGCTGCACGACGTAGCCGACGCCCTCGTGGCCCAGGATGTCTCGCGTGGGTCCCAGCTCACCGGTCGCCAGACCCATGTCTGTGCCGCAGACCCCGCTAACGGAGAGTCGGACGAGCACATCCGTCGGACCCGGCTCCGGCCGTTGTACTTGGGTGATCCTGAACTCGAAGCTGCCCTTGGAGCGCTGTTTTTGCTCGGGTCAGATTGAAGTGTACATGGCCCCAGGAAGGGGGAAACTTGCCACAACCACTGCAGCTCGCATCGATGTCGGGAGAGAAGACATCTTCATGAGTGATGGTTTCACTTTTAAAGATGAAAGCTAAGATAGGAATCTGAATTCGCGTAGGAAAAGACAGAGCCGAGCTAACTTGAGGAGGGGGAAGAAAACCTCGGGATAGCCCAAATACTTAAGGCTAGGTAGATGTACTTGTCAGGCTTGCCTGTTGTCAGCGAGTCTACAGCACAATGTACCTGTGGACGACCCCACGATGTGTGATTTCCCCACATCCCATCGCCCCACAACCCACACCTCATCTCGGCCAGCGGCACTCATGATCCCGATTCGGTGGTCCGAATCTAGATCTCTACTGCAGGAGCCCAAAGCTATAGCCTACTAGGCTCGATACTCCTCTTCAGCTCAAATCCTCTACCTCGCAGGCGGGCTGGCCAGATGCCGCTCTTCCCCGGAGCCAAGATGCCGTTAGGATCCAGCGTGTCCTTGAGCTGCTGATTGAATTTGAGTGCGGCATTACTGTTCCAGTTGTACACGCTGGCAATTTGGTCCATGTAGCAGAGATGAGTTCGATACTCGCCGTAGCCCTGCGGGTCTGTGTCAGTTGGTGCTCAGTCCGGCCACGTCTCAAAGAAGCTCACTTCGGCTGCAGCGTCGTCGATCAGGAGCTCAATGCATCGGTGAGCCTTCTTGCGCTGCTTGGGGTCCGTCTTGTCGAATGTCAGGCAGACTTTTTTCATTTTTGAAGCGTCAGCTTCGATCCAACTTCAATGGTAGAGATGGCGATTCTGTCAAACATACCAATGTGGTGTAGCTCTCGCCACCCAACCACGAATGTCCCAATGTAGTCGAATCCAAATTCCTTGAACCGACGCTTTACCATCTCGCACTGCTTGTTTGCGTCAAAGCCCGTCGCGGGCGAGATGGGAGAGAAGCCAAGCAGAGACCCCCTCTCGCAAGACCAGTTGAGCCAGCCCAGCTCGTAAGTGTTGGGCAAACCCTTGAGGGTTTCCTCCCGCATGTGAAGAACAGTCCGTTTTTCGCCCTCAGCTCTGGGCTTGGGAAACTCATATCTAGCCTAAAGCAAGGTTCAGAAGGGGAAGTTGTGAAGTAGAATGTCAAGAACACGTACCCCGGGAATTTGCATAAAGGACGCCTTCAATGCTTGCCACTGCACATCTCGCATAGGCTTCGGTCCATACATGGCGCCGTAGATGTTCCACCGACCTACATTGATCTTCTTGGCAATTTCGTCAATCTCAGAGCTGGAAAGTACATCCTTCTTGCTGGTGTAGTCACTCTTCGGACCATACACGGCAGCATCGATGAGGGTATTTCTGATGGTAGGAGCATTTTGGATAACACCAGAGATGCGAAGAACACGAACACGCTCAACAATCTCAGGCAGGTCCGTCTCTTTGGGGAACGAGAAGAGGTACGCTTGATAACCCTAGATGATGCCGTCAGCACGTGCTGTGTTCAAGAAATCGGGCACAAGCGACAACTTACACTAGGATCAGGCATGAGCCAGACACCCATCTTGGTAACAATTCCAAAGTTAGACTGAGTGAAGATGCCGTCGGGGTAGGGGCCGTAACCTGTGATCCTCCCATGTGAGTGTCACGAATGTGGGGAAGTGATGAGAAAAAGACTGACCATATTGGAACGTTTGCCATGTGTTGTTGCCAGGCAGAGCGCCCATGCCTGTACGCATCACCTCACCAGAGGGCAGGACAACCTCCATGCCACAGTGAAAGGAGAAGTGCTCCCCGTAAGGCGTATATCCGGCGCCGCGCTCGAGGGCGTTACCAACAACAGAGCCCCCACCTGCACGCTCGGTCAGTACGATGTGGGGAAGCCGAGGGGGGTTCTCTCAACTGGCTCACCAAGATCGGGATTGTCAATCCACAAATTTTGAAACCCATTCTTCTGGAGATATTCATACAAGGCAAAGTATGTGACACCGGGCTCAAGGAGACAGGTACAATCTCGGCTGCTAACGTCAAGGACCTTGTTCATGCGGGCTCCAAGATCAAGCACGATGCTCCCGCGAAGGCGAGGTGCTGCACCGCCGTATCCTTGTCACAAAGATGTCAGCATCCATTATTTAAGGCTAGCAATGGGATCTGATGGCTCACTTACCAAGGTTGCGGCCTATCGACACTGGCCAGAGTGGCGCGAGGTATCTATTGGCGAGCTTAACAACAGCACTCACTTCCTCGGTGCTTCCAGGGCACACAACAGCTCCGGCGAGAAAATTCTCCTTCTCCAAGACGTAGAACAAGTCATGTTCCTTGGGAAGGTTATAGTAATGACCCTCCTCGTCCGCTTTCATGGACTGGCGTGTGTGAACGGTCACATTGTCGTTCCCGACAACTTTGGCCATCTCCAACAGCACCTCACGGAAAGCACTAGCCGACACATCAGGTGGTAGGACCAGGACGCTGTCCTCAAGGGAGCCAAGGTCGTTAACGGAGGCCATCGAAGCTGGTTGGTAGGTTTTTTTATAGATAGTTGACGCCAGGCTCTTGATGAGATAACTGGGCCAGGAGACTGAAACTGGTGTGATAGAAAATGATGCGTAGACAAGACCGGAATGACTCAGTGTGTATGGAAGAGAGATTACAAGAAAATAGACGGGTCCTGAGGGTCTTTGAGTCTCCCATTTGCCTCCTGGCAGAACCTTCGGGCCCCATATCCGGGCCCGAGCACGAAGCCGATGTTCTCGGTAGTCCGGTGGTGAATGTGGGTCCGTGGGACCTTCCAGACGGCCCCACAAAGCCACCGGCCTCTCGAACCCACCGAAGAAAAAGAAACTAGCCTAAAATGGAACTTCCCCACGATTTGAAGCTGTCAGCTTCAAGATGACGAGGCCAGGGCTGAGGTCAAATATCAGGGGTGATGAGGCTCCCGAGTCGGGCCTTGGTGTTCGTCACCTTGGCTTTAACTGCACAGTCTGAAACTTCTGCCTCGAACCACGTGAGGACTTCTCTGGGTTCCGAACCTCTAACCCTACACCTCTCGGAGCCAATATGATTCTCTGCGCACATATTCTCGGGAAGAGTTTCTTACATGGTTTTCTGGCTCAGTCATCCCATCAAGAACCGGGCTGCGGCTACCTATATCAGAAAGATCAATACCAATGCATCATAACATCATTTCTCAACACCAACACAATGGTGTCTCAGGTGGATGGCCATAGTTGACACACAGCGTGCCCCATTCACCTACCCTGGAGACCATAGGACCAAGGCTGTCACAGCTGCTCGTGCTCTGATTGGCTCGTGCCCGAGCGCACGAGCCCTATGTGGGGCGCTCAGTTACCATAAATAGCTCCTGAACCATAACCTCGTCATAGGAAATCAAGGCTCTTTCAACCCTCTTTATGTGTGTTTCAATTTGGTCTCTCATAGCCGCTAACCGCAAAGGCTAACCCTGACCCTATACGGACCACTGATTTATTTAAAAGAGGTGAGCAAGGAGGTAATCTAGTATTATTCTACTAGGAAAGAGTATCTATCAGTACCTATAAATTAGATTACCCCCCTGAACACGTCTAGGCTTGGCTACATTTTTCAAGAATGCGAACATGCTCAAGAACGCAGCCTCATCTACTGCCACCATTCAACATCAGTTTCCCTCAGGGTGTTGGACCCGCAGTGAATCTCACCACCACGCATATGGTGGCTATAATAATCATCGACAAACGTGACGTTCATCCCAGCACGGGCGTACGCTTCTGTAACCGCTCGAGCGATAACATCGACACCGTTGATAATCGGGCCAAATGGGTTAGGACTCAAGTAGTGATTTCCAATAACAATGCCGTTGATGGGCGACGGAATGAAGGCACCCAGTTGATATTCATCTTTGTGGACTGGGGGCCAGTAGTAGTCCAGTCCATCAGGTCGGATCCAAGGTCCATACCCAGATTGGTCACGGTAGAGCGCAGGGACGTGGACGACATCCTCCCTATCAAGAGGAATCTCGGACAAGAGAATATCGAGGTTGTAATCGATCCATTTCTGGGCGTATCTGTTCACCTCGATAAACGTCTTGTTATCCAAGAGATTGGAAACGGACAAGTTCAAGAAAGGCGGCTCCTCGGCATCGAAACGTTCAATCTGGGGCTGGGCATCGAAGCTGATGGCTGACGTGTTGCCATGGCCGGCAGCTTGAGCATCGCTCAAGATCTTGATGCCCACATCTGGACTGGCGATTCCAATAGTGAAGCCCAAGTCGTTGTCAAAAGGCAAGAATTGGACAAATTCATCGACGTGCCCGACTACCAACCAACCAGTCTCTAGGAAAAGGGTCGATTGCACTCCATTACCAAAAATGAGGTTCCGGACAGCTTGGGCTGGAAGCTCTTCAAAGTGCTTGCCTTGAATGACTCGACCAGCTTTGTAGAGAGTGCCATCCTTGCTCCGGTGAGGAGGAATAGTCTCAAGGTTGCCGTAGCTGTTGATAGTATGGTAGCCAAACCCAGAAGATGAAAAGCCGATTCCTGGCCCATCTGCCGGTTGAAACCCGCCGATGCCGGGGCCTCGAAGCTGTTCAAAGATTTGACGACCACCAGTTCGAGTGGACTGCGCTGATCGAAGCATGATTCGGATAGCAATGGGGCCATTAGGGCCTGGCATGCTGGCATAAGCTGGCTCAACAATATCCTGGGCCCAGATATCAGAGGACTGATTGAACAACCACATAGGGTTCTCAATACCGACGACAGAGCGAGCATCATCCAGTTGTTGAACAAAGTACTGCTGAATGGGCTCAGAGTCGTTTGCGAATGTGCTGACGAGTGTCTCAACACGCTGGAGCGGGTGATGAGTAAGGACTGGGGCCACCTTGAGAGCGACCGAGTCGCGAACATAGTCTTTGGAACCAGGCGTGTTGTATACGTCAAAGTGGACGGTAACATGGCCATCCCAGACTTCAGCCTCGGTAACAAATTCGCGGCCGTCGATTCCAAGAACCAGGCCATCTCGCAGCTGGGTTGCGTTGAAGTTGAGCTGCTTGTTCACCAGCCTCCAAGAAGTTGTCGAGTTTGGCTGCTGCGTATCTTCCAAATAAAAGATACGGACCCTTTCATATGCTTCGCGAGGAGTAGCGTAGACTTGCGCGAAAGCATCATCCGATATGTTGGCAAGAGGGACAGTCCTAAGAGGAGCAAGATACTCTGGAGCAAGCAGAAGATGGCCTGATGCGTCATTGCACCAGGACAGCTCCTCGTTGCTCAAGGGTATTCCATTGCGATCGGTGTTGAGACAACGCAACTCTTTGTCACCAACGTTGGGGAGAAAGATGGCGCCTCTCGCATCGCTCCAAACAGCCTTGTTGATTGCATCCGAGTCGCCTGCTAGATCAACCACGCCATCACGGTTCGTGTCCGCTCGGATGTCCGGGTTGATCACAGTGCAATGTGCAACAAGAGGCTGCAGACTGAGAATCAGCCCAGTGAGAGAAAGGTGTCTCATGGCGGTATGGACGATAATTGGCTGGGATATTGGGGGGTTCGGTTGCAAAGATCGACTGAGGCTGGCGTCCTTCTAACCAACAGTGTCTTCTTTCATTCTGACTTTATAGACCGCGGCCACAGAGTCCTCATGGCTTTGAATTTGAGGGTTTGCTGTGATAAGCTTACACCCAAAGCCACAGGGTTTCGATTATCAGTTGAAAGCTCCTCGAGAAGAGATAAGTTTCATCTTACGCTATCGATTTTCCTCCAAAATTATGACAAACAGATTTATGAAACACATAATAGTACATCCTGCCTAGCGACGAAGATTAGAATGGCCAGCTCTATCGGACCCCCTGGGTGCCTTGTTGGTGGGGGTTGACACTATAGGCGAGGTTCAGAGGTTCTCCGCCCTCAACGAGAACAATCGACCGAGTCAGATCTTGTCGGCGATTCCAGCCGAGGCCTCGGAAGAGATGACATTAGGCGAAGGTATTGCGTGAAGAGACCCTTAACAACGCTACGGTTAGTTAGTTTTGTGCTTATCATTGAAAACGTTGAGCTCCGAATTGAGTTCTTGCTCCGCATCCTGTGAAAAGACCCCTTGTTTGTACTGGACCTTTATTCTCTCATGTGAAGCTCATGGGATAAGATAAGCAGGGGGGGGTAATGATCAACTATTGCCAAGGCCACGGTATGCAACTCATGTCAAGGAACGATTGATTGATGATTAGGTCCAAAGGTCCCCCTTCATGAGAGGAGTGTGGACTAGCTGGAGGGTCTACGGAGTCCGATTTCACATACTAATCCCTGATAGTTGCATCAAGCGGGCAGATGTCTCACTCTCCCGTACCAATAGCTCCGTCTTCCTCCGTCTTCCTCGTTGTACCCCAAGTTCCGTGACTTGGGCCCTTGACAACTATTGCTGACCGTATCTCCGCAAAGATATCTCCGCAAAGAACAGGCTAACTGACATGTTCATGCTTTAAAATCACAGGGGTATTGGTACTACCTTCTGCTTGGTCAGCCAAGTCTTGGCATCGTCATACCCCAACCGAGTGTCGGCTGGACATTCCTTCCCCGTCAATTAGTGGAACATGGTTGATAAGTGTCTTGCATATCACAGGTTTATGGCCCGAAGGATTATTAAATGGCCCCCGTTATGGGCGCATTCGCTTCATCGATTTCGGCTCATCATGTCTTATCGCCTCGCCTGGATATGGAGTAAAACTCAATTACCCCAGTTTGATCTGCAGAGAACTGCAGAGGAGCCACCATCTCGCTTCTGAATCTTTGTCTGCCAGGAAATATCCTTTGAGGACGGCTGCTTTCCTGTATCTTCCAGATAACAGGCGGATAAGCACCTTTCTTGCTTTTACAGGTGAATTTTGAGAAGTTCCTGTTACGTGTCACTATGTTACCTCGAATGAGATGCCAGAGCCAAGACTTCACTACCGCCAACAGGTTTCTCTTACGTATCATATCTGTCCAGTTGTAAAAGACCTATCTCAAGCCTCTCAAGATGTGGCTCAGTATCCCGGACTGAATGAGGCAGTTTGTATCATGGTGATGAGGTGAGAGCAAGCTTATTACTCAATGCGTTTACTGGGTTGTTGGATCGCGAGTTATATCTCGACCATCCACCCTCGAGGCAATTTCTTCAACCTGCGGATCTTCTCATTGGGCATTCAAAGTATCTAGCTATTCTTTGTGTCCAGTGCTGACACTTTGACAATATGACGATGATTTGCACAATTCGATCAATCTTTACCTTGTGTCTTGTCAATTTACTCTTGTTGACTCCTCAAGGTGTGCGGGTAGGTATATCTGATCAGCTGTTTTCTGCTTTTTGATATTGACGAGTCTGTGCGCAGAGTCTCAGCATTGTTGAAGCTTCCATCTCCGAGTTACAGGAGGCATTGACCTCGGGTCGCATCAATGCAGTTCAGCTCCTGGCGAAGCATTTGAATAGAGTTGCTCACTACGACCGGAGAGGTGTGCATCTCAACGCCATTCCCGTACTCAGGATCAATGCTTTTGAAGAAGCACAGGCCTCTGATGATTGGAGAGCCGACAACAATGGTTCTATCCGGTCTCTCATAGAAGGCTTGCCCTTTACCGTCAAGGACAGCTACATGGTGAAGGGATTGCCTGTCGCCGCTGGTTCGCCTGCATTCCAGAACCTCACGGCACATGATGATGCCTTTGCAGTCGAGGTGCTTCGCGCTGCTGGAGGTATCGCCTTGGGCAAAACCAATATGCCTCCCATGGCTAATGGAGGCATGCAGCGAGGGTTGTACGGAAGAGCAGAAAGTCCTTACAACCCAGAGTATCTTGCGGCTGCTATGGGTTCTGGCTCTTCTAATGGCTGCGGCGTCTCCACTGCTTCCAGCATGGCTGTGTTCGGCATGGCCGAAGAAACCGTCTCATCAGGACGATCCCCTGCATCCAACAATGGACTTGTGGCCTATACTCCCTCAAGAGGCATGCTCTCAATTCGTGGTAATTGGCCTCTGTCTCCATCAGCAGATGTGGTCGTGCCTCATACCAGAACGATACAGGATCTTCTCGCCGTGCTTGACGTTTTGTTTGTCCAAGATAATGACACAACTGGAGACCTGTGGAGGTCACAACCATTTGTTCAACTTCCAAACGTCCAAGACATTCGACCCCAATCCTTCCTGTCACTCGCAAACGACTCCTCCATTAGAGGGAAGCGTATTGGCATTCCAAGCATGTTTCTCGGAAAGAGAGATGCCGTGTCTCAACCGGTGTACATTCATCCATCAGTCATTGATCTCTGGGAAGAGGCCCGAAAGACACTGGAGTATCTTGGCGCAACAATCGAAGAAGTCGATTTCCCGCTAGTTAGTAACTTTGAGGTTGCTACGACTCGGAATGAGGTCAACAGCGATTATCCTCTTCCGGCCTATTATAATGGCAGTTCCGGCCCTGCGGATTTTGGTGCCCTATCCTGGGATGACTTTCTGCACTACGTCAATGATTCTTCAAGCGTTGTCCAACTTGGCGATGTTGATCCAGCCCTCATCTTCCCTCAGATCCCCGGAACACTCCCTGACCGATACGGAAACACATTCAACAACCGAACGAGTGGTAATGCCGCTGCGGTCGAAGATGCAAAGAACAGGAGAGGCTCAATTGTAGAAGTCCCTGGCTTCAGCGAGTGGCTTCATTCTCTTGAGGATCGCAGAAAGAGGGATCTCGAAGACTGGATGGACAAGAAAGGTCTTGACTTTCTTGTCTGGCCTGCCGCGGGTGATGTCGGACGCGCAGCCGCCGAAGTGGACGATCAGGCTGCAGCCTTGACCTGGCGCAACGGTGTTGCTAGGTCCCTGGGCAATTTTGCTATTCGCCAGCTTGGAGTGCCTACCGTTACGGTTACCATGGGTGCGATGAAGGACACACAGATGCCGGTTGGTCTGACCTTCGCGTCCAAGGCTTACGATGACGTGTCTCTTTTGAGTTATGGGTATGCCTTTGAACAAGCCCATGTCTCGCCTCGTTTTGCACCCCGGCGTACACCTCCCTTGGAGACGGATCAGATTCAGTACGAAGAGAGGCAAGAGCCTACCCAGGGTAAGGCAGCCCCCGATCTTTCTGCTCATGGCCAACGCGTTGGAGCGAACGCTGTATACATCAACGGTCGTGTTGCATCGCACGACGGACACGAAGAAGCATCTTTGGACTTGGAGGTATACGTTGATGGTGTCCTTGCTTCAGCTCTCGTCGTTGGAGCAAACCAAACCTGGTCCGTCACGGCAAACATCACTGAGGAGTTTTCGGGAGTCTCACGGTTTGGAGAGATAAACCACCCCGATGCTAGTCTGGCAATGGTGGTAGTTATAGCAACCGCCTCCAGTGGCCGCTCAGCAGGAAAACTATTGTTTGTCTAAGTATAGTAGCATGGCTGATATCGCGTTCAAGTTGCGCTTGTGGAGGAAGAAAAGGGCACCCAGACCGCTTGGGATTATCACTAATCTGGGCTGGTTGTCTCTGATGGACTCAAGAATGGTCGAAGGAAGGGTCTGGCAAATTCTGGACGAAATGTGCCTAGATGAGGTGAAAGTGTATCATTTTACTCTTCTGCCCCAAAAGACAAAGCACAATCATGGACGCACCTGGGCAACTACCGTGTTATCGCCGACGAAACCAACTTGGAAGTAGTTACCTGGTAGGCAATAGAGATGTATATTAAAGAGATGAGTAATAGCAGGCGCGAGGAATTGTAAACTATTGAGACCTCTGTTCTATCTGCATCTACCTTCTTGGGGGCAGACGGGTACTTGGCAGCCAATCAACTGATCTGAATTTCGGCGGTTTGAGCTAGACCATAACAAGCTAGTCACTGCGGAATGTTGCCCGGAGAGCTTCTCCGCTCTACCCCGCACTTCCCCAGAAAAAGCAGGAAAGGGATAGCGCGGGTGAAGCACTTGAGCTACCTTAGTCAGTGGCCGTGTTTATGAATGTCAGTGCTGGGCCTTCCCCTCTTTACTTCTTCCTTTTCCTCTTACTTCCTGTTCTATAAATACAATAAAATAAAAATAAAACTAGGACTATTGTGTTCTATAGTTATTATCTTAAGGCCGCTCGCTGTCACTTATCCTTCCTCTCTTATCCCCCCCCTATTTCCTCCGTCCGCTCTTCTGCATCCCCTCTCGCGTGAGCGAGCCGATTTACCCGGGCCTTCTCAAAAGATAGACGGATTGCCGCTGTATCCATGCCACCTAGAACTTGCTCATACTGTGACAGAAGCTTCTCAAAGATTGAGCATCTCAAGCGTCATGAGCGCTCGCGTGAGTAGCATTTGTCTTGCTTAATCCACCTGGTCCGTGGCCACCTTTGCAGCAAGTCGCTGACAAGTCTGCCAGACACGGGTGAGAAGCCCTTTGAATGCCGAGAATGCCACAAGAGATTCTCACGAGGGTATGTTATGACAACCTGACCCTGCCTGTGGGCGTCGACGCTGACTGCTATGTGCGACGTGTAGAGACGTCCTGAGTCGGCATCTGAAAGGACACGGCGACAACGACAAAGGCTACAAGAAGGCTTCTAAGCCGACCCGGGTGCGGTTGCAAGAGAGGCAGCACGACCCCGAGTCTCCAGCTGGCAACACCGTCGTCGTGTGGCCCTTGGGCTCCGCGTCTTCGCCCTCACGCTCGTCCCGTCACAGCTCTCAGCCGCCCGGGGTGGATGAGACACCGGCTGGCACCAATAGTGCCCCGAATAATGCCGTTGTCTCCAGCACCGACGCTTTGGACCCCAGCATTGCCATCCCCAATGTCCAGGAGATCCCTGTTCCTCCGAATCCCGAACCTTTCGCCCAGGCTGACCCCGACTTCTCTTTTTCATACGCCATACCGCCCATCTCGGAAAATTCCATCGCAGATCATGAGTTCTCTATTTCCATGTCTTACAACCAAGCCGAACCCGATGTGCTCATGAGCAACAGTGTGGATTCCGCGGCCCACCCGAGCTTCCCCGACGAGACGCAACCCGCAACCACTTTTCGACGCGACAGTCTGCATGGCTACGACACTAGTACTGTATCGGACCAGAACCTGGGCCATCTCCTGGGGCAGTATGCCGACAGAACATGGCCGCTCGCTGAACCAGACTGGCTCCCCGGCTTGGACACAGAGTTGACGATGCCAAATCTCGACTGGCGTAGCTGGGGAAATAACCCTTTACTCAGCTTCGATATCACTGCCCCTTCGGATAATCCTATGAAGAGGAGAAGGAAGACCGCGAGCTTCGCGTCTGAGATTCCTGACGAGCGCTTTGCTGAGATGGCCCAGCTATGGCCTAAGAGGGGCGACCAGCCCTGGCAGCTTATGCAAACGCTGTGGTCAGATTCTGTCACCTATAAAGGCAGCAATCTCTTCTCTGATACTGTGAATTTCGATGACTCTTATGTTGGCGCTGGCCCCAAACCGGCTGAAGGTAGGCTAGACGACCAGAGACGGATGAGCATGAGTCAAGAGTACGGGGTGGAATGCCCTTCAGCGGTAATACTTGCGCAGAAAGCTTGAGTGATTTGTTGAGGTGTGCTGATGTTTCTCACAACAGGCACGATTATCTCAAGAGATGCGTTTTCCCACGCTTGACATGCTGGAAATATGCATCGAAATCTACTTCCACAGATTCCACCCGCTCATGCCGTTTGTCCATAAACCGACTTTCTCCCCTAAACACAGTCCTAACATTATTGTGTTTCCTATATGCCTAATTGGCCTTTTTCACTTGGACCCGGCAAGGACTCGTGGTTTCGTTGCCAGACACTTATCAGTGAGTTCATGACCAAAGTTGCTCTTTCCATCTCGTCCACTCGACATCCAAGACTGCAGCACGTTAACACTGCCTCAGAAAGTGATGGGAAATTGTACCTCTCTTCTCTCCAAGCCGTGGTCGAGATCCGAGTCTAGGTCATTGCTTGTCGTCCTGGCATCATCTACGTTGGCGCTATCATGCGCAGCTGCCATGGAGGTCTGTACACGATCGCCGTGGCCGACTCGGGGCGCAAAGTGCGCTAACATAGGAGTAGGAACGTGTCCATTCCGAGCAGACTCACGAGCTTTACTCTAAAGTCCTCTCGGTACGTTGGCTTTACTCGCCTGTATAGTGCGCCGGTGTCTAACCATGGACGATTTGAAACAGGTTGCACAGCAGAATGGTCTCTTTGAGGCTGGTAAAGGACAGCCACTTGCTTCGGTGCTCCCTCAAGGAAGGTCAGACGACTCAGCATGGAAGGCTTGGGCAAGAGTTGAGTCAACAAAGAGGTAAGCCCACTTGCCGGGCTGACGCAGAGACTATCTGCCATGTACTCTGACGTGATGGAGTTGTTCAATCAGAGCAGTGCTGACGTGACAGTATTCTATCAGATTGATTGCCTGCCTTGTCATGGTGGACTCATTTTTCTCTTCAGGCATGAGAGCCCACCCCATAATCCGCCTAGACACGATGCGGTTCTATACCCCATGCTCGACAGCGCTCTTCGAAGCCCCTGACGCGACACGGTGGGCACAAATGGACTCTGCCGGCCAGTGCATGAAGCCCAGCATGCTGAACCTGCGACCCAACCAGACCTTCCTACCAGCAGACGTGCCATCGAGCTCGATCGGGCTGTACTCTCTTTTATCGGCCGTGTGGCTGCGGCTTACTGACGTGAAATGCCGACTTTCCCCGCAGGACCCCACACCGATCCTCATTCCAGGAGAGCTATACCAGAAAGATGAAGCCGGGATGTTGTTGGTGCCACTATTGAGAGATATCTACACGACATACAAGGCCGATCTGATACGGAGCAATCCAAACAATGTCTTGTTTTGGCATGCCATGTGTATCAGCATTACGACCAACATGGACATTTTGGAGATTGCTGCTGGGCGCGATGGTATCGATGCTGGGAAAGAGGCATTTGAGAGGATCGCAAGATGGGCGCAGAGTCCCTCAGCAAGGCGGGCGTGTCTGCACTCAGCCCACATCTACGCAGCCATGTCAAGGAGAAAGGTTAGCGACGGGACCACGTTCCTATCAGAGGATGCAATCTTCAACGCCGCGCTTGTGCTTGGCCTCTACCTCCTAGTAGGTCCGAACTCGCTGCAGGAGAACGGTGAAACAGAGCCGTTTGAACTGTTGGATGACATCGACTGGAACGAGCTTGCCGAGGAGGGTTTTGCCGGCTACGTGCCCTCGTCCTCTAACCCAGCCAAGAGTTCGCCCGCCACCCGATTCGTGTCTATGGGCGGGCCTGTTTCTTTCAGCAGCATGTTGCTTTCGGGAGGGCTCAACTCAGCCAGGAGAGTGTTGGTCGGCTTCGTGAGTCTTCTAGAGGAGGTGGGAAAGTGGAAGGCGGGAAAGCTGTGTCACATACTCCGCCTCATGAGCGACAGTGTGACTGATCTCTGATTTTGAAGGCCGTCTGGTACCAGCTACTCGTCTATTGCACACACATAGACTCACAGTAGGCTCGTAAGTCGGAGGCTGAGTTATGGTGGAAGTAGGGCAGACGGAACGGGACGTTATCGCTGTAGAGAGCTCGATGTGTACACTAACAGGGCGTTTTGCGAGATGAACCTGATCAAGTCATACTATTTTGCGGATCAGTCGTTGGGGTACATTCTTGGGCTATTTTGAGAGTAGGAGGAGCATATAGTAGTTCTGATCGTTGGTTTTATGTGAATGAGGCTATGGATCGGCCCAGATGGAGATGGTGGAGTACACGTGAAATTCCACAGGAAAAACGCGGGTCATGTTTCCTTCTCAAGACGTTTGGACGTGGGGCCACCGTCCTTCATTGAGCATGTACAGATACAGCTACTGTACTGTACACGTTGCGCCCTCAACCAAGCTCCACAGGCAACAGCCGGTGAACCATTTGAACGCTCGGTACATGCCGGACGAGCAAAGTTACGGGACATCTAGCGCCAACTTTAACTTTGCGGGACAGTTCAAGCTCCCCTGAGAACGGCCCCACGTCCGTACCACATGCGTGTGGGGCCCCTTTTCTTCGATAAACACAGTCGTAGAAACACCATAACTACTTCCAGCTAGGGCTCGTGTTTTGCTCCAGATATATGTTATTGTACTGAATAAGGAAGCACACTGAGATATACTGAAAAGAAAATACTCTACAACATGCCTCGTCGTGAGTTTCAGGGAAAGGTTGCCGTGGTTACAGGAGGAGGTAGCGGGTAAGAGCCATCGCCGTCCTTTCACCTTTGTCCTGATTATTGACGAAATATAGATTTGGTAAAGCTTGCGCAGAGCTCCTGGGGTCACAAGGTAGGGCCTAGACATATGATAGGCATCCACTCCCTCTAGCTAACCGGAGATCTTGATAGGAGCCTCGGTTGTTGTGAACGATGAACGCAATGGGGGCAAGGTGGGTGACTTTGGAGCCGTTCCTGAAATTTCTTTTTTCTTTGTGGTTACTACTATAGTTGCTAATAGTATAGATAGGATGCTTTGGCGGTCGTCGAGGCTATCCGAAGCCGTGGTGGCATTGCCGTGGCAAACGGGAACAGTGTCCTGGCTGGCGATGCCATCATCGAAACCGCCATTACCGCCTTTGGGTCCATTGACATCTTGATTAACGCAACCGCCTATACTCCGGCAACGGGAAGCATTGACTGGGATGTGTCAAAAGACGTTCAAATCAAGGGGAGCTACAAGGTAAGCGAGAGATCGGCACCATCAAACAGGAAGGTTACAGGGAGCTGACTGTAAGATACGAAGACCACCAACGCAGCCTGGAAGCACTTTCGAGCGCAGGGATATGGCCGTGTTGTTAACGTGTCATCCCTTGATGCTATTCATGGACTCCCACAACAGATTATTGAATGCAGTGAGTTGATCCCTCCCCCTCACTTGGTCGGTTCGAAAACCCTCTAACAAAGAGTGCCAAAAGCGGCCAAGCATTCGCAAATTGGCTATAGTTTCACTCTCGCCAAAGAAGGCGCCAAAAAGAACATTTTTGTCAACGTCGTACTCCCTATGGGTGTGAAAGGTGCGGTCCTTGTCTCAGAGCCGAAAAGAATGTGACTGACATGCTATCTCCCAGGTGGAACTACTGACCACGAGGCATCTGCTGCTGCCTTCGTCTCATTCTTGGTCCACGAGCGAAACAAAACAGAGAATGGAGGCGCTTATGAACTCGGAGGCGGTCGAGTTGCTAAGCTACGCTGGCAGAGATCCAGCGGTCTGTTACTACGCGCAGACGATTCCCTAGGACCTGAAGCTGTCATAAAGGGGTGGTCGAGAGTGGTCGATTTTGAGGGACCAGAGTATCCATCGGGCCCCAACAAGTTTCTGGATCTTCTCAACGTTGGTCTGAAACTGCCCGTCGTAAAGCATCCAGCATCCATTTCTTTCAAGGACAGAGCCGTCCTGATAACAGGTGCTGGCTCAGGGTGAGATCTCCTCCCTCCAACGTCCCCTAGTTCCCTGGATTGTCTAATGAACTGCTCAGCCTCGGACGTGCGTATGCACTACATTTTGCTCGACTTGGCGCATCCGTTATGGTCAACGACATCGCGGATCCCTCAAGTGTTGTGGACGAAATCCACCAAATGAGAGGCATCGCCGCTAGGACGGTGGGCTCTGCAGAGGAGGGCCAAAAGCACGTACAGGCTACCATCGAAGCCTTTGGGAGAATCGATGTGGTCGTCAACAACGCAGGCATCTTGCGAGATAAGGCGTTCCACAACATGAGTGAATCCATGTGGGATCCCGTTCTCTCTGTCCATCTTCAAGGAACCTACAACACGTGTCGCGCTGCGTGGCCGCACTTTGTCAAGCAGAAGCATGGGCGCATTGTGAACACCACCAGTGTGACCGGAATCTACGGCTCGTTTGGCCAAGCCAACTACGCTGCGGCTGTAAGTACTAGTCGGTCCTATACGTATCTGCAGGAGGCGATGTTAACACGTTTGACTTCTTAGAAATCAGCCATCATAGGCCTCACACGGGCGCTGGCTCGTGAGGGCGCCCAGCACAATATTCTAGCAAACGTCATTGCCCCTAACGCTGGGACAAACATGACCAAGAGCATCCTCAGTGAGGAAGTGTCCAAGGCACTCAAGCCTGACCACGTGGCACCTCTTGTGTCTGCTCTCTCTGGTGAACCAGCCCCTTATGACCCAACAGGGGGGGTCTATGAGGTGGGCAGCGGCTGGTTTGGCAAGACGCGGTGGGAGAGACAACCCGGCTGGTCTCTTGTGATCGATGGCACAAGTCTCGATGATATTTTGGCCAAGTTGTCAAGCTTTGCCGTCTCTCAGCCTACGTATCCTACTAGTTTACAAGACCATGTGCGTATTCTATCCCGTGAGGTGTCTGATTCCCAGGTAAGTCTACATCTCTACCCTTTTCCATAGCACAAGGAGCTCAACTGAAGCGTGACAGTCTGCCTCTGCCACGAAGGTCCTTGCAAACATACGACTAGCTACAGAAGCAAAGCCTCAAGGATCCATTTACACCTACACTGAGCGCGACTTGATCCTTTATGCCCTTTCTATTGGTGCCCATCACAGTAACCTCCCGCTAGTCTGGGAAGGCCACAAGGACTTCACGGCTCTGCCAGTATTCGGACTCATTCCCTTCTTCAACGCAAAGCTCCCATACAAGATGGAAGACCTCATGCTCGGCTACGACCAACGAATGCTCCTCCACGTGGATCAGTACCTGGAGATCCGCTCGCCCATACCCCCATCGGGAGAGCTGCGCACGTTCCCCAAGCTCATCCAGGTCGTCGACAAGGGCAGAGACGCCATGGTGGTCCAGGGCTTCACGACCGTTACTGACAAGAACCAAGAGGTCTTTTTCAACGAGACCACCGTGCTTGTCCGTGGATCAGGCGGCTTCGGTGGCGACAGTATGCTCGCAGACCGCGGGGCTGCTACGGCGAGAAACAACCCGCCCTCGCGAGCGCCGGATGTCATGGTTGAGGAGGAGACGCATGAAGGACAGGCTGCGCTATACCGACTCAACGGAGATCTGAATCCCTTGCATATTGATCCTGAGTTCAGCCAGAAGGGTGGCTTTAAGGTGCCCATTCTGCATGGGCTCTGCTCCCTCGGCATTGCTGGGAAGCATATCTTCCAGACCTACGGGACATACAGGAGTGTGAAGGCCAGATTTACAAGCGTAGTTCTTCCTGGGCAGACCTTGCAGACCGAAATGTGGAAGGAGAATAACAAGGTCGTCTTTCAAGTCTTGGTAAAGGAGACGGGTAAGAAGGCTATTAGTGGAGGTGCAGTAGAGCTGGACTCGCAAGGGGCTTCTTTTTTGTAGATTTCAACCTCAAAGAGAAAGCGCTTTTGCTGACTCTGGGACTGCAAAGTTGATATGAATGGATTTTAGGATTTTAAACCAGATGCTGAGTTTCTAGTTTACCAGGTGGAAGGTGTCCGTTGATTAGACGTGATGGGCAAGAGTGGATCTGAGTAATACGCCTACGAAGAGATGGAGGTTTGGTCTTGCTATCATGGCTTAGTTGGGCCTTATGCCCGATCCTCAACATCCGGTCTACTGTCACGACCATGATGCTGATCATCTCACACGATGCCTTTATTTTGAGACCCACCACGACGAGTACAGACGCGGAAACGGAAAACTACAACCTCACACTGGCTTATAAAAGTGGATGAAGGTTGCATACATGCTTCAAGTGGTCCTATTGGTAACCCTCTTGAATTGACAAGCTCCAGTGCTACAGCTTCGATGTGACAGGACTTTTATAGTAATGAAAGATCTGGGGGTTGCAAAAAGACAGTAGGCCATGCCTCCCCCATTCTCCACCGACGCCCGACTCCTTGTGGCCCGCCAGATAAGCTTGAGGAAGAGGTTTCTCAAAGCTGTTGATCCAAACAGTTCCGGCGTGGATGCGAGAGGCCATTAGGTGTGCTCTGTTAATGTCAGACGACCAGACAGCTCCTCCAAGGCCAGTTGGCGTGTCATTCACGCGAGATATCAATTCGTCTTCGTCTGACCAGGACAGAACCGGAACGATGGGTCCTGAGAAAAGGCAATTAGAACTTCTGGTTCGTCGAGTTTCAGAAATAGATGTATCAAACGTACCAAATGCCTCGGCTTTGACAACGAGAGAATCGTCTGGGGGGTTGTCAACGATGGATGGGGGGATAATGAAGCTTGAAGCGTCGGCTGGAACCTGCCCGCCCAGAGCAAACTTGTATCCCTTGTCTATGGAATCTTTCAGAATGGATCTCACCACGTTGTATTGCATCTCATTCTGCACAGGTCCCAACATCACCCCGCCAGGCGTAGAAGGAGACCCTACTTTCCACGACTTAACCACCTCAACCATCTTGCTCAGGAAAGCGTGATATATATCCTTATGGACATAGACCCGCTTACTAGCGACGCAGAGCTGGCCAGAGTTAAAGAATGACCCAAGAGCCACCTGGGGCACGACAATATCTATATCGACGTCTGGAAAGATAATACTAGCGCTGTTACCTCCTAACTCAAGAGTGATGTTCTTTAAGCCAGAGCTCGCGCTAGCCATAATCTTCTTACCCGTGGCTGTTGACCCAGTGAAGCTGATCTTCTGGATGGCTGGATGGTTACATATCCTCGGCCCTAGATCATCGCCTCCGTGCATGGCCTGGATCACGCCTGCGGGAAAAATGTGGCGGATTATCTCGGTGAACTTGATGATGCTATAGGGGGTATATGGCGACGGCTTTGTGATGACGCAGTTGCCGGCGAGCAAGGCGGGGACAATCTTGCCCACTGCGAGGACGAGAGGGTAGTTCCATGGACAAATAGCGCCCACGACGCCGATGGGGCCATAGGTCAACGTGAGGCGAAGATCATCATCGTCCTGGATGATTTCTGGCTGTGGTTGCGGCAACGTGGCTACAAGATGAAGTCATGTTAAGATACGGCGTATGGCAAATGCGATCAGGAGTCCATACAGTAAAAGTTGAAAAAGTCGAGAGCGTGCTGGACTTCGAGATCTCCAAATTGTGATGGTTTTCCGCCTTCAAGAGACAGCAACTGAGCAATGCTCGCCCTATGCTGCTCGAGCAAGATTTTTGCCTGGCCCAGGCAACCCTGTCTCTTTTCCCACGGAGTCGAAGACCATTTTGCGGAGGCCTCTTGGGCTGCAGAGACAGCATCCTCCAGGTCCTGGGCTGTAGCGATTGGGACGTCCCAGAGGGGCTCACGGGTTGCAGGGTTGATCCCGTGGCCCAGATGAGCAGACGATCGGGGAGCTCCCGCAATCACGTTGCTGAAGGCGTGGAAGTTGACAGTACTCATCTTAGATGGAGATGGTGAGTGGCGTTGCTCGTGGATGGCGAGTGTATTGTCCTGATGTGGCTGATCTACGATTAATGAAGTGCAGTACTCGCCTAGGCTCCCGTGGACCATACCCCACGGATCCTGGGGGTGATACTGAGAAGTGGGACTTGGGAGAGGTCTTGGTGTGGGGAGCTGGAAGTCCCACATTGAACTGTGGACTGAACATGGGGTCCTTCTACGACTCTCAAGCATAGGTCCCACGTCCAGTCAGCCTCTACCCTTTAATGGAATACGTGTCCAAGATTTTCCAAGGGCACTAGGCAGAGTTCGTACTACTTCTTAATCTTCTTACGTCTTCTTAGTCGTTAGTTAATGATGTCCATAGTTGTATAGGGTGTTTGACACTTGCTCGACAATAAGTAAGCATGATAGCCCTTACCAAGAGCATCATAACAAGAATTTCATACAAAAAGAATGAGGTCACATATTTAAAACCAATCAAACTTATCCAACATCTCAGTACTCAGTGTCTCGTCGCCCACGTTCTCCATTGGTCCTTCATTGGCATGGGAAACTAAAAAGGTATCCAGCGCCGTCTCTTCACATGTGGATAAACACATGTCTGGAAAATCAAGACTCTGTTCCATCACTATATCCGCCCCCTCTAGGTTCAGTAGATCATTCACAGAGTCACCGCCATCCGGAGTCTTCGCAAGATCGCTCTCCGGGACTAGGTCAAGGGGATGCGCCAAGGTGGTCTCCAGAGTGGCGACTTCAGCAGTTAGAGGGTCTCGGGCTGGATGTTCTGGCTGAAAGGAGGCGGTTGCCAAGTTTTCTTTTAACGAAGGCGCTGGGATTGGCTTCTCCTCGACATCTCGAAGTCTAGCAGGGAAGTCCTTCTCTTCAGGTAAGCGACCTTGGCTAAAGCTGAGGTCCATTGTCACAGCGACTCTCAAATAGCACGTTGGATTTGAAGCCAGACAGCTCTCCCAAGATGAACCGGCCAAGGAAGTTCCTGGTAGCGCAGACTCCAGCAGGTGGATTAGTTGCTTTTGTCCCATGATCAGCTTGATGGTTTCGGCAACCCACTCCACGCCGTCGTATAGGTACTCGTACGTCCGCATGGCCTGAAACAGGACGAGTAGCCTCGAGTCTTGGAATGAACCGTTGAGCCTGCCGTTAATCATGTGGAGGGCGAGTGGAAAGGCAGAGCAAGCGATTCTGTGGTGGATGTGAGCTGGCTGCGCAGTAGCTACAGTGGCCTTTTTGTGAAATCACTTACGCGCTTACCGGGAGAAACCTTACGAGCTGCCGATCAACCAGTGTCTTGATGCACCAGCTGATCCCAGTTTGTGCGCTCTGAATATCTGCTCTATGTGTGTGTGTATCAGACAGTTTGCTGTGAGGAGTTTGCGTTTCTGCAAAAGCTAGCAGCTGCCGGTTGGCCAAGGCAATTCTTAGGGAGCTTTTTTGACAAAGTCAGCTTTCAATGTCTGTCTGTGCTTTCCCGAGCTTTAGAATCAACATACTAGTAGTAAATATACATCAAGTTCGTAAAGAGTGTGACCGAGGGTTGCAACAACTCACTCTTCACCAGCTTTGGGCTGTCACCCGGATCGGGGCACTGAAGCCACAACTTGGCCGTGTCGCACCACCCAGACAAAAAATATTTGAACGCTCCTATTGTTTGCTTATCATCCGTTGTAGAGGCGAGAATGGCGTCTTCTGGAGCGCCATTCTCAAATGGGAACAGCAGCTTCGAAACATGCGCCATCCTGCGGCACAACTCGGCGAGGTGGAGGAAGGCCATGATGAGATACTTCTTGGTGGGCGCATCGTACACTTTAGACTGGGATAATTCCGTCTCTAGATCCGCATACTGGAGGACGAACTTGACCTCGGCGTTGCGGTCTGCTGCTGTGATCTGGCAGCTCCGCCTCAGCGCGATGGACAAGGTGCTGTCTCGGACGATGCAACAACCCCAGAGACGCTTCAGTGAGCAGCGCCTCTGCTCCAGGGACTCATCCATTACGACAGCAGACTCAATCCCGGACAGATGGGCCTTGACAGACTTTGCGTTTTCGATGGCGATGCTGAGCCACGTGGTGTTTGGCCTGCTGGCTGCCTTGACGAATGATGGAGACCAGTAGGATATCAGCAGTGCCGCCTGCGCGATGTGGAGACGTGATGACTCGGTTTCGAGATCGTAGAGAGCTTTAACTCGCTGGTACAAGATACGCCGGGCGACACGGGTGCTCGAGAAGCCCAGGCTGTTGAGCGTCTCGGAGGAGACGTGGGCACTGGCCGCGAATATCATGGACTGGAGAACCAGCAGTGGCATCTTGGGGCCCAATCCTTGGCTGGTACCGCAGTACATCTCCCAAAAGACGGCCTCGTTGATGAGCGGAAGGAAAGGGTGAACGTATCGAAAGTACTGCTTGACGAATTCGTCGAGATGCTTCCGCGCAGGGATCCGTAGGCATCCCTTGAGTTCGAGGAAGTTGATGTCTTCTGGCAGCATGCCTGGTAGGTTTGCCGCGACTACAAATGAGTACGCCGAGTACGGAACTTCGGCGGCAAATATCCTCTTCTGAAGGGTAGTCTGTCCAAAGGGGCCAGGGTCGTCAAATTGACGTGGAGGTGGTGTGAAGACGTACAAATCCCCTGCGTGACATGTTGGATATCGTGATAGAGAGATGGGTATATTTGAACTGGTCTTACCTTGACCGGGCTTCCCAAGCTTGATATTGTCTTCGCAGGAAGCCATGCTCGAGCTGTCATCGATATGCTGGGACGTGCTTGTTGTCTGAGGATCGCGAGTTGAGTTGGGGTCACATTTAGACGGATGATTAGTACTCGACTGATTTCCAAGGTCTTCGTTCTCCTGAATAATCTTGAACGTCGTAGGTTCGCTTGTCTTGGAAATACGCCTTTTTGGGGGCGCAAAACGGCCCATCAGCTTTCAGCCTGACAGCACGCCTGTGAAACATACCGGTAAGACTCTTTTTCTGGAATATGACAGGCCTCATTGTCTAAGGCACAATTCAGGCAGGGCTTTCCGACGATGGAGACATTGCATCTGACTTTGCGTCGTCGACAGACGAGACACGCCTTGGACGCTCGACTGCGTGTCTTTCTCCCGGGCCTTCCTGATTTGTCTTGGCCTTGAGAAGACATGTTGATAAACTTCATGGTGTAAATGTGAGAAGCAAGACCGAGTGATCCTCTTCGGTGGTGAGGAGGGGCTGATGTCAAAGCCTCTAACCACAGCTTCCTGTCCCACCTGACTAGCTGCATCATACATGAACAACATCAAGCTAACTAACCAAGTTGATAGGCGCTGTTTCGAAACTTCCCCACATCCACGGCACACTCGGACAAGATCCATCCCATCTTGCGGGGCCCCACGATTCCCCACACGCATCCATGGCTGCATTCATTGTCCATGTACCGGCATGAGCACAGTGCTTGCCTTTAGTCAGCACTGACTTGTGGAGACTATCACGGAGAGGGGTTCCTTGTGTGGAACGCGGCCTAAGGATGGGCCTGAAGAGGACTCTTCAGGCTACTGTGGTGCAAAGCGTTGCCATGTTATCTCGAAGCTTGATACCAGGCCCAGTCAGGTGTTGTTGAAGCGATCCGTGTTGTGTCTTGTGGGGTTCCCCCGGTGCCAGACATACCAAAAGCCATCAGCTTGGATCGCTTGGATCCCTCACGGCGAGACCAGCTGCATCCTCCTGCCTGCTGGCGCTTCTGTCAAGACTGGCCAAGAGAAACAGGCTACGCTGGCAGCATCGCTGAGAGGAGTTTCCCTTACGACTCCATCTGAAGGGATGATAAGGAGCCAAACAGCCGTCAAGGAGTTACCAGGAATTTTCGACTTTGTCGATATGCTCTTTGTTATAGTTAAGGCCTGGCCCTCAATAGGATGGCTGAGCCAGAAGACCAACCTTTTCTTCAAAACAATGCATGAAAGTGTCCATTGTCTTTTTGTTCGAGACTCTTTCGAGACGCACGAATACTTTCGTGACGTAAAAAGAAAAGGGGGGCACTTCGCGTCAAGTCTAGCAGATAGCCTACACGGGTAGTGCAAAAGTTATCTATAGTGACCATTGTAATCTGGAAATAGTTCTCTACCATACTATTAGGGTCTGGATTCTGTATATTTAGGGTTTACTGAGAAAACATGAATATGAAGGCGAAAAATCCCGACTTTCCACAAACCATAACATCGTCTGATGGCATGTCTCTGCGTCACTCCTGTCAAGGAAACGAAGTACCTTTGAAACAACCCACACCTCTCAGGCAACGCTCGCCATGGTAATTGCTGTCTCGCCATCAAGCGGCCTCAAGAGCTCTCGTGCTTCAACAGCCTCGCGAAGGATCAAGTCCTTGATTTGTTGCGTTCTCGGGGTGAAGCGGGCCTTGAACTTCTCAGGGCGCATATTCTCACAGTCCGAGTAGGCAAAGATGTCGAGCTTCACTGGACGATTCTGAAAACTCGTTAGTGTGGCTATAGATGCATTGGTGATAACTCTTGAGCAAACTTACGTTCTCGTCGAAGCCAGGTTGCATATTGAATGCCCAAATCATGCGTGCAATGGTGATGAATAGTCCCTGCTCGGCCAGCGGCTGGCCGCTGCACTGGCGTCGTCCCCACCCAAAGGCATTGTGGCCCTTCTTGTTTGGATATGGCCTCTCCAGCCCATCCAGAAACCTCTCTGGTCTGAAGACATCTGGCTCTGGGAACTCCCGCGGGTTTCTGTGTATAGCCCACAGGTTGCCAGTGATAGCGGTTTCCTTTGGAATGAAGTAATCGTTGTATTCATCATCGCGGATGGGCGCGTGGGGAATACCGCCGAGGATGGTGACAGTACGCCAGCGGAGCGTCTCGCTCACCACAGCACGGATGTAAGGTAGGTTCTCTTCATCCGTCCACTCGGGGTAGCGGTCTTGGCCCACGATGCGATCCAACTCCTCTTGCGCTTTGCGCTGCACTTCGGGGAACACGCACATGGCCAGGATCAGGGTTAGCGTGGAGCTTGTTGTGGTATCAACGCCACCACCGATCATGTTGGCTGTGAGAGAGCTGATGTCCTCGTCAGTGATGCCGTGCTCTCGTTGAGCAACTAGAAGACTCTTTGAGAAGTTGTCCTCGGTGGAGTTGGCAGCTGCCTCCTTGGCCAAGGCTGCAAAGTACCTCTGCATATGCTTGGAGCTCTTGAGGATGATGGAAGGCAGGGGATACAGCCATCCAGGCAGCTTTGCGAGCCAGGGAACTGCTTCCATGATGTAGAGGCCGGGGACGACAAAGTTTACGCCCTCCATGAAGCTCAGAGCTACCTGTGCGACCGTGTCGTTCATGCGATCGATGCGACGACCCCATCCGAGGATGGAAACGACTGAACACGAGTATCGCTCGATGGACATATCAAAGTCGTCTGGGCTGAGCAACATGTCTCGAAGCAACACCTTGGACTCGTTGGACTGATGGGAGCGATAGTTTCGGACTGATTGGGACCCGACAATGGTATGCTATACGAGGCTTAGAACGCAAAGAAGAGACACTGACGGGGTTTAGGTAGAAACATACCATGAGGCGTCTGTGAAGCCTCCATGCATCGCCGTATTTCTGGCAGACCTGATTCGTCTCCGACATGTTCATCATGTCTCCCATGACGACATGATGTGGCCTGGAAGAGTAGATGGCGGCACGCTTGTCCAGCAACTCTGAGATAGACCAGATGTCATTACAAATAATGACAGGTCGACGGCCATTCCATATTGTGATCATGGAACTCTTGTAGGTGTCCGACCATGTCTCCCACTCGATCCATGGTTGATGCTTTGGAAGCTGGAAGAAGTTACCCACCAGAGGCAGCGGAAAGGGCCCTGGTGGCATCTTTTGCCTTAGACGAAGGATGCGTGCATAGTCTGCTGCGAGCCAGATGAGAGGTGATGCCAGTAGGGCTAGCAGGCCATAGATATATAGAAAATCTTTGGACACCTCGGTCTGCTTCAGGTAGCTGGAGAGGGCCATTGTGAGTCGTGGATTATAATGGAAAAAAAGATGGAACGATGTGAACGTGACCGGACTGATTTGTCTGGGCTTGTATGAGAACGAGAACTTCCGTCAGTCTTATATCTCATTCTGCAACCCCCAAGCATACAAGGACTGACTTTCTCTACCGCCACCTAGAATGCGGCTTGCGGGGCCCTGCGTGGGGATCCCACGAAGGGCGTCGAGCAACTCTGGTTTGTTGACGAGTTTGTGGGGACCGCCGCTCGGGAATTTTCTAACTAGCTAGTTGGCCATCGTTGATTATTAGTAGGCAATGTGGGAGTCTGGGGAATGATCGAGAGAGCCTGTGGCGGTTCTGAGTGGTGGGTTGCTGGGTTGGGCACCAGAGAGTGGTGGGCACAGCGAATATCTACGTACGGGGCAGGTCACAAGGGCAGTGATATGGATGTTAAGAGATGGGAATTATTCTCCACCTCTTCCGTGGAATAACCCGATTGATTGGGGGCTCTTTTCATGTGAGATGATGCGATGAGATGAACGATATGTTGAGTCTCGAACAGTGTATCTGACGGGTTTCACATCCGCGTCCCAAGGAGAACGACTACAGAATGGGACCGATTTACAAAAAGTCCTCGTGCTCAACCACTCCCTCATATCTCTTTCAAACCCCGATTAGTGCCCAAGAGAAAGAGCCTACCACCTATTTGCATATGGCCCGGCAGCATTCCCTTCGAGGATTTCTTTGCAGCATGCCTCGAACGTGATCGCTTCGAAATCTGGGTATAGTTTCTTACAATCAAGGTATCCGAGAAACTCAGCAATTTCCGGCGTATTGTCTCCGCGAACACCCATAGAATTCCAATATTGAGATATAATAGTCTCCCGATGGTCGATAGCACTGTAAAACCAGTTTTCAGGCAGCGGCTTCGAAATAGCAACTTTCAGGTCTTCTGCAGACCTCTGAGGTAGCTGGTCAGACAGATTCCCCACCAAGAATACTGATAAATCACTTACGTAGCGTCGCTCAAGCTTCTCTTCACTAAGGTCCTCCAACAGTTTAAAGACCTGGTTCTGTGAGAGAACGTCGCCATACGCAAAAACCATTTTGTTTAAAGTCCTTGGGTCCTGTATGATGCGGGCAGTATAATTACCAACGTCCCTCATATCTGTGAGGGCGGAAGGAGTATTTCCGTCTCCAGCGATGTATTCTACCGGCATGGTTACAGCATCGTCGATTTTTCCGGAGGGAAGGCGAGGAAGGCTGAGCTGATACCACCAGCCAACATCGATGACAGTGTAAGGAAGATGAATTTTCTTCACGTGTAACAGGGTTTCCTCTTTCTAATTAATAATTAGTTCTTCAATCCTTGTCAACTTAGTAGTCTCGTCGGTCAATAACCTTACCAAGTATCGAAGAGCCAGGACGCCCTTGGCAGGTGCAACGGTAGCGAAAAAACAGGGAACAAACCGCTTCACTCCTGCTAATTTGGCCGCATTTGCCAGTGGGATCTGGTCCGGTAGTCCGGTCACAGAGATGGCCGAAATCAAGACATCCGTGCCACTAAGAACATTCACAAGTTCGTCTTCAGGGCCAGCCAGGTCGGCAGCAACGGTCTTGACACCCTTTTTCCTGATATTCTCAACCTCAGGCTTTTCAAGGGAAGCGGGGCGGGTTAGGGCGGTAATAACCTAGACGAAGCAAAGGTTAGAGCAAAAGAGACGTAGAGTAAATGGAATAATGCAAAGGGTGGGGGCTGCACCAGTTCCGGGATGTTAGACTGGAGGAGAGCATTAACAATGCAGTTGCCGGTCTCCCCAGCGCCGCCAGCAATAGCGACCTTCATCATAAATGCCTGAAAGTTGGTGGGGCTATAAAATATCCTGCTGGCCTAGGATTTGCTTTGACAAATATGTCACTATTGGCAAGAAAATGGCCTTATATATAATCACTACTTATCCAGCTCTCGAAAGATCAGCGTTAGGATTTATAATAAAAGAAACCGGATACGAAGTTTAATAGTTCGATTATAGATACCTGTCGTTGCGGAGCGGAACTCGGACTTGTACTTGCAAGGTAAAGTAAGTTACCTAATAGGGGCGGGGGTACGAGGCGCCCGACTTAGTTGCTCCGGGGGAGTACCCTGTTGGTGCAAGGCCCTCTAGTCACCTATTAGGCCTTTCCGCTTCTCCGCTATCATGTGTAAAGTCTGTCTGGAACTCCGCTCCCCCTGCGGCCCGCTGGAGACGGACAAACTGAGTTCCTTCGGAAGGATCAGCGTCATTCCGCTTTAGGGTCCTCCCGCCATGAAACCTACAAGACGAGTCATTGGCTTGACTTCTGAACGTAAAATACAATAACCCGATGTTGATCGGGAGAAGGGCCAAGGCAGACCTTGGCTTAAGGGCCTGATGTGCGGAGCGGAATGGGCTTTCGGCTCACTACGGACGCCGAAAGCGAAGGCGAAAGCGAAAGCGAAAGGTGAAAAGTAAAAGGTGAAAGTGCATTCCTCTCTCCTTTGCCTCTGGTTCTCCCTTTCCCTCCTTCACTCGGATGTTGCCATGTCACCATTGTCGCCAGTGAAACCTCTCTCTCTTCACTACGTCTCTGGTGCCTACCCTAGAGACTGGTTGTAATAATTGTAGATAAACTTGAATTTTAGTGCTAACTAGATCGCACTAATCTCATCACGTGGAAAACTCCAATCTTATCCACGTCCAAGCGCGTCTTTGCTGTCTAAAACTCTGTCCTCCCACACGGTCCCACCCCCACGATCATGATCCAGGTCTGGAGAGAACCGACTTTCATACAACGACTCTGAGACTATGCTGTCAAACTTGGTCGCATTCGGCTTGCAGACGGGCGAGGCAATGGTCTGCATACTGGCACCATGTTCCGATTCGTGACGGATGACGTTGGAGGCGTGGGGGCGAAGCGCAAGAGGACGCCCAGATCTTGCCATCAATGTAAAAAGCGCCATGTGAGCAATTTCGATGGATTTCGGGCGTTTATTATTGATGCTGATACAAACGACAGCGACGTTGCGATCATACGGGCTTCGGGACATCTGGAACTTCAGAAGCTGCACCCGACTCGCCTCCGCCAGAGTCCCAGGTTCAGGCCCTGGCGGACATCCAAGTCGAGTCCGTGAATCAACAACCGGAATCGACTAGCGAGTCAAACTCACCGACTATTCACATTTCAGTGGATGAGGTGGCATCGCATGGGCAATCTGAAGCATCGCCAGCTAGACGACCGCAGCTACAGAATGCCTCAAACGACGCGTATCTCAGATTCGTGGGTGATCTGAGCCCAGAGGCCTCTTTTCTTGCCACCTCTCAAACTGAGAGATTCAATGGCAACCGCAATGTGTCTAGGCACGATTATGTGGGCGTTTGGCTAGGCCAGAAACCCGAAGACTCGCAGGCTGGCGTCTCGAATGGCCATGACCCAAGCACTGCCAATCATTCCTCGATTTCTCACCCATCCAATCTCCCTAATCTTCAGGCTCTAATGCCATCACTGCGTCAGGAATGCATTTCGACACTGCCACCACCATACGAATTTGGACTGTTGTCAGATCTGTTCTTTGCCAAAATTGACCCAATATTTCCCATCCTGCGGGGAGACGCGATTGAGGAGTTGGGCATCATGGAATCTGTGGCTTTGAAGCAGTGCATCTGCCTTGTTGCTTCCCTGGACCCCTCTCTAAAGAAACACCTGCGATTGCCATTCACTGAGAGAGTGCTGTCGCCTATCGACTTCCGGGCTCGCATCGCGGCAGCGGTCAATCAGTCTTTGAACTTGGGCTTCATCAGTGATAAGATGGTTCTGCTGCAGGTATGCGCCCTAATGGCCATGTACGTGGACAGGCCTGGTTGCAGCGAGCTGTCAACGTACTTCTGCTCCCAGGCTGTCCACCACTCGCAGACACTGGGACTCCACGTTGGCTGGCCCCAAGACAGCGTAGGAGGGGAGAAGTCTCGTCGCATCTTCTGGTGCGTCTGGGTCCTGGACAGACTCAACGCGGCAACCAACGGGAGACCCATTCTGATCCACAAACAAGACATGGACAAAAGAGTGATGGATTCCTTTGAATCACAGACACCTTCATTCAAATTGATGATTCGTATTGCCCAGTTTCTGGATGAAACCATATTCCTATATCGCCCCCATGCTACGTTTCCAGAGCAGGCTTTCAGCAATGACAGTCAGACATTTGAGGGTCTCGTCGAGGCAACTGGGGCGTTGAATATTGGGAATGGGCTTCTCGGTATGTTCTATTCTTCTTTAACTAGCTTTCTGTTTTTTTTTTACTGACCGCCGAACGCTGTAGCATCCCTTGAAATGTTCTACTTGTCCGTCGTTATCCTCAGAAGCAGGCCACCGGGACGAAAGGACGGCAGCCGAACATCAAGCTCTGAACTACAATGGTTCTGCGCTACCAGTCTGGTGTCAATCGCGTCCGAGGAGTTCAAGTCGACCATCACCTATTGGCCAACCCTTCCCTACTCTGTTTCTATGGCGGCCTCCGTTGCATACCAGACCCTCCGCAACAGTCTGCTTCCGTACAATCGCAAGCGCGCATACGTCTTGTTCCACAGCAGCTGCGAATTGCTAGACGAACTCAGCAAGACCTTTCTGTCAGCTCGCGCTATTGCCAAGCTAGCCACGAATACTATGCAGGAGGTTGACCGGGTCACATCGGAGATAAATAAGTACGGCAGGTCCATGGACGTTGCAGGAAACAAGGTCATCGAGGGGCTGAACGGTTCCCGCGGTTCCCACGAGGCAGGCCATTCCTCAGTTGCCCGCACCGAAATGGGGCCCGCGGAGAACATCACGCAACCATCGTCATCTGTCAAAGATCGGCCATTCGCCTTCGACCCCTCTTCCTTTCAGGACTTTAGCGGTGAAGCTGGGATATTTAACGATTTCGACCCCAGTTTTGACCTCGGACGAATTGATGCCGTTTTTTCAGCTAACCTTGACCCGACCGTGCCTGGTCTTACAGAAGATTGGCTTGCCGGTAACGGATTTCTTTGAGCCCAATCAGTCTCGACAGCACGCAGTAGTGGGCTTCAAGACTCAAACACGGAGAACAGACTCCGGGTTTACGGATAGATGTGGGGAAGGAGTGGGGCCGTCTCGGCTCCGTAAACCGAGATTTCTGTATCTGGAAATCTCCTCTCTACGCGACTTCCTAAAACGGACCCTCCCATTTCCCTTTTAGGCATTCCCGCAATTCTCCCCATACAAAAGATGAGGTCACGTCCATGACCATCAGGCCTCGAGCTTGAGAAGCCGTCAAACTGGACGAGACTTATTAATAGCAAATATTGTCAGACTAACGCTGCACACACTGGTCTCGACTCCCCAATCTTCCATCATGCTTCGAACTGCCAGAATCTGCAACAGGGCTTCAACCCTTATCAGAAATTGCGCATCCCAACGCCGATGCGCCGCGACGCTAGAGACCATTTCGAAGAAGGAGGGTGATATCTCTTCGGTTTTTAGGTCACTATCTGGCGGCGATGATGAGCCTCTACCTCCGAGGTTCGCTGAAGTGAAGCGTAGTCTAGCCCAGAACAAGGATGCTCTGCATGCTAGCTGGAATCGACTCTTAACTCAATTGCGAGAGGAGACCGAGATTGTCAAAGCAGAAGGCTCAGCCTGCATACCTGAGATCCAATTCACGGACCTCGACAACCCATCAGCCGAGTTCGCCTCTGAGATTCGGAAAAGAGGTATTGCAGTAGTGCGCCAGGTCATCCCCGAGAAAGAAGCCCGTGCCTACAAAGAGGATGTCGAAGCTTACATTGCCGCCAACCCATCTACTAGAGGTACGCCGACTCTACACTCTTGGCAGATATGATCAAACCCTAATCCATGAGCCTCTATAGCCTTTCCACCACATGATCCACAAGTGTATGAGTTGTACTGGTCCAAGCCGCAGCTTGCGGCCCGCAGCCATCCCAATATGCTCAAGGCTCAGCAGTTTCTCATGTCCTACTACCACTCTCGAGACCCCTTTGCCACTTGCTCCACCAACCAGCCCTTGACATACGCCGATCGTCTACGCATTCGAACACCTGGCGACGCTGGCTTTGCGCTGGGACCTCATGTTGATGGAGGAAGCGTCGAGCGCTGGGAAAAAGAGGGTTACGGCAAAGGCGGAGTGTATGACAAGATCTTTGAGGGTCAATGGGAAGAGTTTGACCCTTGGGAGCTGAGCACCCGCTTGAAGGCCACCCAAGACCTCTACAATGGCACCGGTGCTTGTTCTATGTTCCGCATGTTCCAGGCATGGCTGAGCATGTCACACACCGGCCCCAGGGAGGGAACGTTGCTTGTCAACCCCCTCCTTTCTTTATCCACGGCCTATTATCTCCTCCGACCTTTCTTCACTCCCAAGTCCGCTCCCATCCTATCCACAGACGATATGGTCCACTCAGATTACTTGGAGCCTGCTAACTGGGTCTTGGAAGACGAGCCTATTTCGTCGGCCTTGCATGGCGCTTGGCCTGGACACGGCCAAGAACTCAAGCCCGACTGGCACCCACACCTCAACCTCCCTCATACCATGGTTCACGTTCCTAAGATTGCGCCTGGTGACTACGTGGCCTGGCACTGCGATACGATTCATGCGGTGGATAAGATCCACGCTGGCAAGGGCGACTCGAGTGTGATGTACATACCTGCGTGCCCAACCACTGAGCTCAACATCAATTATGTAAAACGACAACGTCAGTCCTTCCTGGAAGGTGTCCCCCCTTCAGACTTCCCTGGTGGACAGGGCGAGAGCCATCACGTCGGTCGTCCTGGTTTTAACGACTTCGAGACTATGGCCGGAATAGATGGACTGCGTGCCATGGGATTTGCGCCGTTCGATGTCGAGGCAGCTGGAAGTGAGGGTGAAGCAAAGGCTCTACGATACGGAAATGAGGTGTTGGGCAATTAAAGGACACTGCCTCTTGATTATTTTTAGCCAAAAGGCTTCACCCCACCCTGTGTACACCAATCTTGACTGTTGAGCATATCAATTCGGAATAATTAGTTCCATTGGTCCCGTTGATGCCGTTTCTGTGACCATTAGGTGAAGAGTTATGATCTTCGAATGAGCTCTCCTGAAGCAGGGAGCTACCGGCATGTCAACCTGATTTTCATGGTTACCTAAATCGACTCACAAAAACTCACTAGTAACTGGAATCTATCACTGAGGGGCATGTGTGTGGTCTTGCGTAGTCCTCAACGAGGCAGCAAGCTCTCCTTGAATGCTGCGCTCTGGAAAAGGGTATCCCGCCTGCGGAGGCGGGGATTGCTGAAAAAGGAAAGGTTCCGCATCTAAATGAGGGGTTCACTGGTATCGGAGTGGACTTTACCCACCTATTGTTCATAATCATGTATTCTCACTAATTTTATTACCTTCACTTCCTTACTCGTCAAATAGGGTAGAACCAGAACAACTGTGCTAGTTTCGATTTTATACTCCGTTACTACTTCCTTCGACATTAGAAATGGCAGTCAACGTTGCTTTAATCGGAGGGGGTATGTTAAAACGTTCCAGAGCTCAATGCAATTCACACGAAGACTAACAATAGGCATTTAGGTATCTGGGCTAGGGAAGAGCACTTGGTAATCTCGCACTGAGCGCTCCCCCATTCCTGTTCGAGTATATTGTGAAGCTGACCGTGTTGTTTCGTAGCCCGCCATACTAGCATCGAGGGAGTTAGTATTGAAAGCGGTCTATTCTCGATCTAGGAAGTCCGCACAGTCTATCGCGGATGCTGTGGCTCACGATCTCTACATACATACGGACGAAGACAATAACGGGTTCGACAAACTACTCGAAAGGTCTGATGTTCACGCCGTGCTCATTTCGTGAGTATACTCTCGCTTGTTGTAAATGATGTCTGGAGATGTTAATGATCACCCCATAGCTTGCCAATAAAAAGCCAGGCGGAGTATATTCGCCAGGCACTCATAGCAGGCAAGCACGTTTTGTCTGAAAAGCCCGTCTGCGAGAATGTCAAGGATGCCGTTGATCTCATCGGTTGGTATCGCACTGAGGTGAGGGGCCCATCGTGGTGCGTTGCTGAGAATTGGCGTTTCCTTGAGAGCTACAAGTACGCAGCAAGTCAGCTGGAGTCACTTGGAAGAATTCGAGCGTTCCACGGGAAGCAGCATTCCCTAGTTCAACCAGATGGAAAGTTTTACCGTAAGCTTGTGTTTCTTGACGTCCCTTACTGGCTTTTCATAACTAACGTGCCACAAAGAAACCCAATGGCGAAAAGAACCCACTCACCAAGGCGGATTCTTACTCGACGGAGGTGTCCATTACATGGCTGGTATTCGTCAACTTTTATCCGTTCAGCCTGGTGAACGAGTGAGCCAAGTCACTGCTTTCACAACTCTGTTACAAGACTACCTTCCACCAGCTGATACTGCGCATGCCCTATTTAAAACAGTGTCTGGTGCATTAGGCACATTCCAACTCTCAGTGGGAAGTACTACCGTCACTGACGAGTGGCTAGTCGAATGTGAGCACGGCTGGATTAGGATCAATGGTCACGGAGGCGGCTCTGAGGTTACAGTATCAAAGCATGGCGAAGTGTTTCAGAAGGCTATCCCAAACGAAAGAACAGGAGTGCCCCCAGAAATTCGCGCTTGGGGGCAGGCACTTGTCCAGGGTAAAGCTCTCAAGGAACAGGAGCCTGAAGCTGCTCTCGCTGATCTGGAACTGGTACGTTATAAAGCATAAAAGAAGAGGGAACTCTATTAACGATGCACAGCTTGAATTGATATTGAAAAGTGGTGATCGCGAAGGAGCAACATTGGCTTGCGCCCATCAGGACGTCTAGTATAGCTCTCTAGTTAGCGCATAATCACGTCTGTGTTCTTAAGAATGACATTGAACCAAATGAGTGTTTGTTCTGACATCAGATAGAACATGTACGGCCATCTGGAGAAATGTATGATATCATCGCGATTGCTATCTCGACAAGTCATTTCCTTGCCCGCTACCGTAGGTTCTTACCCTTGACCGGAACTCTAGTTTCGCCTAGATGTCGTATCTCGATGCACTTTCTCAAATTCCAAGAACGCAAACTGGCGTAAGGGATGGAAGACTATTTAAATACACTATAGCTGGTATGAGAACATCTGGTGTTAAAGTGGATTGGAGAAGTAGACGTAGTCTGCTTAAAAAGGTCTGGAACACAGTGATTTCTCACGACCGGGAATGTGAAGACTTCTGTAAGCATACAATTCAGGCGAGGACCCGAACACTCCGTATTCCGTTTCATCAGATTGCTCCAAGCCCGTTAATGCCCGCAGGAAAGGAACATGAAACCCTCAGCTCCCCGCGTTGATTCCACATTGGGATAACTCCCTTCGCGGCCCTTCTTCTTTTGGAAGTCCCGCCGTAGCATACTGCTGGACAAGCTTAACATGGATCGCTGACTTAGTGAAGATAAGAACGTTAACATCAGGTCATGATGTTATGATGTGTTGAAAACCTGTCCTTTATTATAGTTGCAGCTCGGTCCTCGACGGGTTAACTGAGCTCGAAGATCGGTATAAATGTACTCTCGCCATTCTCTCTGATTGGTATATCTCTTCCAATTTGGGTGCGGTCCAGGCGCTTGGAAACTCCTACATATCAATCCAATTGCGGAAAGGCGAACGTGGCGCGTGTTAGACAAGATTCTTTGTCTCTATATCGCGACCTCCTCAAGAACAGCAGTCACCTGAGCCACGGACAAAGAAACTTGGAAGGGAAAGGTAAGATACATAAGTCGACACAGCGATACGACGATACAAGACTATCTACCCGCGTGATATCAATCGACTACAACCGTGGCAGGCACCTCGGTGTTTAAGGTGCAACATCCACGTGGGCGGCCGTTCCTTTTCCCTGCTCGAAGCTCCCAGCGCTCTTCTCCAAGTCCTCAGGCGTGTGGGAAGAGTCGAATACGTGGGTTCGCCACTCACGCACCGGAATACTTTCGGTGAAGAAGAGCGAAATCTCGAGGTTGGTTCGTCCCGTGGTCTCTCCAACGCAGAACCAAGTCCAGATGAGGGCGATGCCAGTCGTTCCAGCGTACACAAAGCCGACCATGGGGCCGAGACCACCATCGTAGTACATGTAGGGCGCCGTGAAGGAGACGAGCCAGGTCGCAAAGTAAAAGACGACGATGGACGTGGACATGATCTTGCTCTGGTTGATGCCAACCGCCATCTCTCGTGCCACGGTATAAGCCAAGGGCCCAGGTCCAAAATTGAATCCTAACAGCAGGTCAGCGAAAGCTACTCGTGTTAAAATCCAGGAAGCGCGCCTTACCGACAACAAACATGTACGAGAAGACAACAATAACATATTGAGAGCCCGTCGTCAGAGTCTTTTGCGTTCCAATGCCTCCAATCACGATGAATGCCACAAGCATCATGGAGTTCGTCACCAACAGATTAGTTCGCCGTCGGATCTTGTTTCCAGTGATGACGGATGCTCCCACCGCAAAGATCTGCAGGATATTGGTGATCAGCTGAATAAGGAACGGATCCTTGATGCCAATCTCTTGAGCAAAGACAACACCGTAGACGTAGAAGAACAGCACACCACAGATTTGCTGACTGAACAGGGCGCCGGCTGAGTAAATAACCTTGCGTCGCTCAATGGGATCCATGACAAGCGACTTCCAGGACGACTCTTCAGTATGCTGTTCTTCAACGCGCTCCGTCTCTTCTAGCGTCTGCATATCATTCGTCGGGTCATACTCGGTCTGGCTTCGGTTGATCTTTCGAAGGGCGTTTTCGGCTTCGTTCTGTCGGCCCTTGAAGAGGTACCACACAGGGCTTTCTGGGATGAAAGGAAGGCCGGCGAACATCATTAGCGGGAGGATAATAAGACCACCCATGGGAAGTTTGTAGGAGAGCGAGCTCTTGATGTTTTCGCTGCCCTGTGTAATGGCCGAGGCAATGAGTTGCGACCAGGACTGGAGGACTAAAACAGTTGTTAGATATTATTCCACGTGAAGACAGACCAAAGCTACTCACATTGGAACATCATCAAGGTCGGTCCACGAATCGCCGTGGGTGCGATTTCTCCCATGTAAAGAAGCGTCGTAACAGTGAACTGGCCAACGCCGAGGCCAATTAAGATCCTGCCAACCACAATCACAGATTCATGGTTCGTGTCGGCAACCTGCGCAATACCACCGAAAAGGATGAAGAACGAGGCGACCCAAAACACGGCCTTTCGTCCCCAACGATCATTGATGGGCGAGGCAAGGATTGCACCAAAGAGGTCACCGATGTAGATCGAAGAAGCCGTGAGCGACTGGAACGATGAAGGCAGCGCCTTGTTACCGTTCTCATCGTAGTGTGTACCGTAGTCGTTCTTGAACTCTTGCATCGCAAGAACGCCATTGTAGTAGGTGTTGTCGTAACCGTAGCAGAGCGCGCCGATAGCAGCAATGGAACAGTAGATGAGAGCCCACTTGTGGGATTTCCAGTCGAACTTGAACGCGTCAAAAAATCCCATCTTGAAGACGGTTGTGGGTTAAAGAATAAAGGAATGCAACAAGACTGCAGGGAACGAGATATGATACAGAGAGAAGAATCTGGGGAAGTCTGGGGAATCTTTCTGGGGAAGCTCACGTAAATAGACGTACTTATTGCTAATCACAGATTCACAGTGGACCGGCTTGAGTCTTGTAGGTTGTCTGGAAACGGAAAGCCCGTCGGGCGGAAATTGTCCAAAGGGGGATAAGAATGCGGAGGAAGCTGGGGATCCCGCCATGGGGTGCTTTAGCGGGCATCCATGAAGCATGAGCGATGACGTTGTCTGGTCAGAAACTAGTCTAGACTAAGAGTGTTCTTTACCCCGGGTATCCGAACAGCAGTTGTGTAGTTGTGGAGTTGTCCGTCCAACGGTCCAACGGTGATGCTTTTTAATGGTCTCGAAGTACCGACAAATCTCTTTGGTTTTTTTATTGACTAGCGGCCTCAAAGATCTTGTTGATGTAAAGATATACCTAGAATTCCTCCGTCCATTGTGAATATTCAGCGCACTTTCATGGACCCGATGGCACGAAGGTAGCGCTTCTGGTTTCATCTCCCTTGGGTTTCTTCTTCTCTTCCGGATACTTTTCCATCATCATCTTGAACAGCTTCAAATCCTCCAAAGCATCCTTGGCGGTGGTTTTGATCTCCTTACCACTCACGACACACTCGTACCAGTCTCTGAGTTCGGCCGTGTAGGCATCTTCATACGACGTCTGCAGGGTTCGATGACACTTTTCCCCGTGTTCATTGAGCTCGTCAATCTCAACAGTAATACCAAGTCCCTTGACAAAGGGCGTGTCGTAACAGATTGAAACGCTCTTTGTCTCCCCAAAGACAGCAACCTGCGAGTCGAAGCGCGGCACCTGATCAATACCCGTCTCATACAGGCAGGTGAATCGATCCTGAGTGTCTGTTCGATTCTTGTATTCAAACATGGCCGTATACCATCGGGAATTATCAGTGGAAGCTAGGACCCTCTCTGGCAGCCCACCAAGTACTTCTCTCATCAAACTCAGACCATGGCTTCCCAGGTTGGCAAGAAGACAACAGTAGTCCATCTGCTCTGGACTGAGATCCTCAAACGGCGTTTCCCACGCCTGTTCAAGCAACGCCGACAGCCGCGTAGATCGGTCTTGCGAAGCCTCGAGGGGAATGTCATCGTGGTACTTCTTGGGTTCAGTGCCTGACTGCCCTATAAAGTAGGCATTGGGGCCAATTATGTCTCGGACACGGGCATACTTGATGCTGCCAATGGACGCAACCTCGCGCTGGAAAGCTTGCAGGCTAGGCGCATAACGTCGCATGTAACCAACAAAGACACGTGCTCCATTTGGCGCCGACGCTTCCGTCTCAATGATCTCTTGCGCCGCCTGTAAGCTCAGAGTGATTGGCTTTTCGACCATGACATGCTTGCCGGCTCGAAGGGCGGCAATAGTGTAGGGCGCGTGGTACTCGTCCGAAGTCAAGACTACCACCACGTCTATGCTAGCATCGTCGAAGATGTCAGCGGGTTTGGTCGTGGCACGAGAGATTCCAAATTTGGTGGCACAGTGATTGGCTGTCTTTTGCGAGACATCACAAACGGTGACAACCTTGTACAAGTCCGACAAGAACAAGAAGGTCGGAAGGTGGACGATCTGAGCGACGTCGCCACTACCGATGATGCCGACGTGGAGAACTTTGGGTGACATGGTGAACAGATTGTTTGAGTCGAGAACGATGAAAACTAGGTAGACAAAGATGCTCTGATGGGATCTTCCTACTGGACAAACTTTAGCCATTAAGCTCCAGTACCGGTATGCCAGTTTTTATCCTTATAGCATGGGGAAGTGGAATTTCCTGATATGGAAAGTCCCTTTCTTAACTTTTGGGGTGTTTGGTCCGGGGCATGGAGGTGCGGGGGAACCTGGAGATTGGCCCGAAGCCGCTTTCACGGACCTTCCCTTTTTGACCTACGGCAAAGAAGCTCCTTTCCATTGATACCTCGTTGAATCGCTCGTTATTTACTGGGGCTGCCCAAGCCTTTATATTCTCGGATTCAAATGGAATACGTGTTGACTATGGGAGAACGTGCAAGGTCGTTTTCGATATTAGGACGTCACGCACCAAAAGGGGGGCTGGACTGCATGTACAACTAATCCCCATCGTATTAACGGCGATAACTAATCGAAAACCTTCTGTTTTCTCAGCGACTGTCGCCCAAGCCATTACTCCTTATCTGCGCATGGCCTCGGCCTTATATCCCGAACTGGTTCTTCCTTCGGAAAGCAAGTCGGACACGATGGATCTTGAGCTCTCTGAAGCTGCACTAGGGGCCGTTTCGCCTCCTCAGATAGAGGATAGTACGCCAAGGCCCGCAGGCGGCCAGAGAAATGTGTTTGCAGCCTCCCGATCCCCAACTCATGGAAAAATTCGAAAACCGTGTGCTTGTTGGCATTAGGCTCGACGTTTTCAGTAGCAGTGATCCAAGATGAGTTCAAGTCCTTTGGGTCAACTTCTACAAGCACCGCATTGCTAGTGTAGAATCTCTCTCGACCCTGAATCTTGGTAGAGGCAGCAGAAAGTGGTTCAAGCCTGTAGTCAACGAACCAAAATCTTCTCTTTGCACGGTCGTGAAAAACATCAACCATGTCATACAGTGACATTGACAGGCCTAGGTCCTTTCCGCAGTAGTGGACCTGTTTGCCGTCAACCTCATCCATCATCCTTGGATCATATTCAACGGCAATATCGTGACCGATGAAACTCGCTCTCGGCGCATCGCCGTCATATCGGGGAAAGTCGACCAGAGGAGTGCGGTCCCCAGCACAAAAGTCCCTAATGTAAATTTGGAACCAGCTCACTGAGTCCATGTCTCTGGGGTCGAGAAAGATGAGGTCTTGGCCGTAGTCAAGGGTGATATACTTGACGAATCCAGTGTCGTCAACATATGACGTCGAATGACTGACATTGTCCTCGCCAAAATATCGACCCGGTGTAGTTGAGCGACCCGAACTTTCACTGCGTTCGGGAACTACCCACCACTCATTCTTGTTAAAGCGTCGTTCCATCGCAGCGCGAGATGCAGTACATGCTGTCCAAAGCCCGCCGTCCAGTTCGTACACGGAGTCATTAGGGCCGCCATATGGATCATCGAGAGGAACAGAAATTGAGAACCCTCCAACTAACCGGCCGTAACGGTTGATGTTAAGAGGTTTTGAGACATGCGGATATCGTGAACTCGCCCGTCCGATGTCGTGGCCGGAAAAGACGAATCTCTGCACCCCACGTCGGCCTGGGATTGGTCGGACAGCAGCGTCCCAGATGAGTGCTTGGATCTCTTGAGGGAAAAGAGGGAAAAGAGGGAACTCAAGGTCCATATTTGGATGATCTGGTTATGTAGTGGCTTGTTTAGTTGAAGATGGGAGAAAAAGGCTGTCATGTGCTGATGTGAGATTATTACATTGTCAGAGAGTCACGTGCACTGTCATCCTGTATTGACTGGATGCAGGCCCCGCCTTGTAGGTTACGTGGGACTTGGTGATTTCAAGTACGGAGTACGGTGAACTGCATTATAGACAACCACGAGAAGGATGTTAGAGGCATTCTTGGTTTACTGAGAAACAGGACCGTGCCATATGATTCAATCGCATCACGAATATGAAACCCATAAAGTCGATGGATCTTTAAACTACACGAAAATGTCACAGTCGGCTTCATAACATTCTCCAACGCCTTGGAACAGAATCACCACCAAAACTTCCAACATGAGCCTTGACCTTTGCAGCAACGCTTTTATCGTCAATTCCAAATCTGGAAAAGTTATCCCTTCCAGCCCCAGAGTATCCAAACGAATCCATCCCAATGGAAGCTGTGCAGATGCGTGCCCAGAATCCAGGGACATATGCCTCGACAGAGATAATATGTAGGGTGTCAGAGAGAACTGACTTCTGGTATTCTGTGCTTTGAGCTTCGAAAAGACGCAAACAAGGCATGCTTACAACCCTCGTACCGATTCCTTCTTCTGATAGTTTAGCAGCCGCACCAACAGCAAACTGTAGCTCGGAGCCACAAGATACGAGAGTCACAACTGGCTTGGGGTGATCCACGATAACGTAACCTCCTTTGGACACTTTCGTGCGGCTTGTATTTGGTATGGTGATTTCAGGCGGATCTCTGGCAAGGGATATGATGACTGGTTGCCCTTGGACCTCCAGGGCTGAGGACCACGCACCAATGATCTCCTCGCCGTCTGCAGGGCGAATATAGAGCAGGTTTGGCATGGCACGATATAGGGAGTCAACCTCTACGGGCTGATGGGTCGGCCCATTCTGCCCCTCTCCAATAGAGTCATGCGTGGCAACATGGATGACTTTGAGAGAGCTCAGCGCCCCCATTCTTACTCCAGGAGCGGCGTAAAGATAAAACATGAAGAAGGTTGCAGTAACGGGAATGATAGCGTTGGGGCAGTACGCAGCTAGGCCATTCGAAATTGCGGCCATGGCATGCTCACGAATCCCATAGCGGATGACTCGGCCCTCACGCCTTGATCCATCAAAGATTCGGTGAGAGTGGTCACCCATCTGATTGGAGGTCCATAAGTCAGCGCCCCCGGCAATAATGTTAGGGACGTGGTCCATTAATTGCTGAAAAATGACTCCATTGAGAGAGCGTGCAGCAGCAGGCTCCCGGGGGAACTGTATGCGTGAAAGCACCTCGCTGTAGTTCACCTCGCCCGCGATTCGGGCACGAAGAAGCGTTCCTCCCCTGGGGAAGTCTTGACAGTAACTGTCGAGTGTGTCAAGCCAGAGATCCTGGTCATAATTGCCTTGATCTGCCCGCTCGCCGAAATATGCTTTGCACTCCTTGGAGACGCGGTGTGAGGCCTGGTCGCTAGTCTCGGCGTATAAGGCAGCGTCTGACTCACTGTAGGTTCCGTGATGAGACTTGGCTGTCCCAGCGGTCGCTGTGCCGTAGCCGATTGTTGACCTGATATTGATGAATGTCGGCATGTGCTTTGTTGCTTTGGCGAGGTTGAGAGCGTTGATAATGCTCTCAACCGAATTGTCGCCATCAAAGACGTCGATCACGTTCCAACCCATAGACCTCATCTTTGAGTTGGTATCTTCAGAGACGATCCACTCAAGGGGTCCATCGCATGTGACCTGGTTATTGTCATAGCATAAGACAAGGTTGTCTAGCTTTAGATGACCTGCAATTGCCACGGCCTCCATTGACACACCCTCTTGGAGACATCCATCGCCAGTTGAGCAGTATACTCGGGATTGTATCATGTCGTATCCCGGCTTGTTGAATGTCGCTGCCAGATGCTTGGATGCGATGGCCAGACCAACGGCGTTGGCAATTCCTTGTCCAAGAGGGCCCGTCGTTACTTCAACGCCAGGTACCTCGATTTCTGGGTGCCCATGACAGATGGTAGATTTCCATGTACCTGTCTTGTGGTCGAAGGCCTTTGGATCTGCGTACATCTTGAGCTCGTCAAGGGTCATGTGTGGGTACCCTGCGACATGGAGCATGACGTATAGGAAGATTGCTGCGTGTCCGTTTGATAGAACGAACCTATCTCGGTCGAACCATGCGGGATTCTTCGTGCTGAACCGAAGCGTGTGACGCCAAAGGGCGACGCCCAGCGGCGCCATGCCAATTGCTGAGCCACCGTGGCCGCCTCCGTTTTGTCGACAGCAGTCAATGACCAGCTTCCTGATGTCGCGAACAGCGATATCGTCGGCCGTAAGCTTTCTGGAATTGGTCGGTACCATGTTTGTCGCAGTCATCATGATTTGATGAGAAAGATACGAAGCGTTTGAGTGCACTCAAGGGTTAAAACTGCGTCCATGTTTGCTTGATATTGTGGTGCCCTTTATGGGAGGAGAGGGTGCGACCGAGCGATGCAATACTTACAGCACAACCTTGTTACTGGCTAAATGGGTGCGGTATGGAGCTGATGGCGATGGGGTGGTTGATGCAAGCCATACAGCCTTTATGTTTTGCAGACTGCCCACAGCCTCGACCGCAAAAGCAAGTTGAAGGATGCAGGCTTTATGCAGATAATGCAACTCAGTCTCCAAGTGGTCAGTATCTAGCCTCCTGGAGCACTTTTACATTCATAACACCTATAACTGACTTATCCTGTTCCTGCACCTCATCTTTCACCACGATGCTATTGGCAGATGCTACGGAAATTGTATTGCAATCGCCGTTACTCAACAGCATCGACCGGCATTGGGCCTTGCCCTACAAAACCACCAATACTCCGACTCTCTGTACGACATGGCTTCCTATCAAGAGCCAAGGTTAATCATCATCGGCTGCGGTATTGCAGGTATTGCCCTCGCAGCCGGCCTCAGAACACGACTCAACTATCAAAACTTCACCATCTACGAAAGAGAGGTCGCGTTGGGGGGTACCTGGCACCTCAACACTTATCCAGGTGTAGGATGCGACGTCGACTCGCATCTCTACTCCTTCTCTTTTAACCCAAACCCGGACTGGTCCAAGAGGTTCGCTGAGCAAGGTGAAATCCTACAATACCTCAATGACACCGTGGACAAATTTGGGATTCGGCCCCACGTGCGTCTCCAGATGGAGGTAGACTCGGCTGAATGGATTGAGGAACGCTCGGTATGGCGTGTGAATCTCGTCGACTTGGCAACGGGCCACAAGTTCTTTAGAGAGGCTGAGATGCTTGTGTCTTGCGTGGGCACTATATCCGTACCAAAAGACTGCACCATCTCAGGCCACGACAACTTCAAAGGCCAGATTTGGCATTCGGCACGATGGAATCATGAATTTGACATGGCAGGCAAAACCGTCGCGGTAGTTGGCAACGGGTGCTCTGGGGCCCAGCTCATGCCCTACGTCGTCAAAACAGCAGCACACGTCGTCCAATTTCAACGGTCAGCACAGTGGATTAATGAACGGCCAAACCGCAAATTTACACCCTTTGAGAAGTGGTGCTTTCGCTATCTTCCTCTCTACCACAGACTGTACCGCTTTTATCTGTGGAAGTCAACCGACAGTCTACACGATCTGTACCTTGGCAACAGTCCTACCGCAGCTCGCAAACGGGCCGTTCAGACCAGGGAGGCTGAAAATTATATGCGCCGAGTTGCCCCAGCCAAGTTCCATGATCTCCTCATCCCCGACTTTCCTCTGGGCTGCAAACGCCGCATCTTCGACCCTGACTATCTCGAGTGCTTACATGGTCCAAATGTTGAGCTCACAGATGAATCTATTGTCGAGTTCACGGAAACAGGCCTCCAAACCACCAAGAGGCACCTAAGGTTTGACGCAGTAGTCCTCAGCACGGGTTTCAAGATCCAAGAGTTTTTGACTCCCATGGAGATCAAAGGCAGGAGTGGACAAACGGTCAATGAACACTGGAAGGAAACCCGTGGTGCCCAGGCTTATCGCGCGACCTTCGTCTCGGGGTTTCCAAATTTCGGGATTGTATTTGGACCCAACGCATTTCCTGCGCACAACTCATGTATCTTCTCCAACGAGACGCAGGCTGAATATATCATCAAGACGCTCGTGGCCCCGATCGTCAAACATCACTTTGATGTAATTGATGTTAAGGAGGCCGCCGAGACAAGGGACGCTAGCTTTGTGCAAGAGAAGCTCAAGGGCATGGTCTGGAGCTCTGGCTGTGCTAACTGGAATCTTGACGCCGCAGGGCGTAACACGACCAACTATCATGACCCGACATGGAAGTTCTGGTGGCAGCTCTATTGGCCCATTTGGAAGGATTTCAATATCTACGGTGGAAACGGAAGTCTTCCTATGAGTCCATTCTCGAAATTGGCCCTCTGGGGTGTCGTGGCTGGAGGCTTTGTCTCTTCCCTCGTACTGGGCTTGAGTGCAAACTTTCTGGCCAAGTAGATACGGAGCTGTTAGTTACATGTAGTAGTTTAGCTTGAGCAGCATGCATCTTTAGGGTATGGAAATAGAGATTGCTAGTCGTATTGACTTGTGTTGTATTGTATTAAAGGTGTCGATGTGATTAATCTACGGTCATCGATCCGGCCACGTTGACGCATTGCAGCATACATGGTGAAGTTATTATCGCTACTTGGTGCCAAACGAATTTAACTCAGTATGATAGGCTATAGGGCGGGTAAGGCGAGCGGCCATGAAAGCTGCAAGGAAGCGCAGCCGAGATTTCGGGGAGAAAGTAGTCAAACATGACATGAAGCATATAGCCTACCATCCTTGGAGCCATTAAATTCATTTAGCGTGTTATTTTCTTGACAGTAAGATGCTCGGGCATAAAATGACCACAGCAGGGCCTTTAAGGTATGATGACGGGTGGCATGCTGTCGCGTTCACCTGCCGAGTTCATAAGCTTCCTGCTTCCATACCCGTACCCGTTCCCAGGCGACAATCAGATCATCGATTGATCAGCCCACACGCTTCAACATGTCGAACAATCCGAATATCAGCACCCACAATGCGGTTGTATTACACGGTGCTCAACAGTTGGTCGTCGACCGTGTCGAAACGGCGGCCCCAGGGCCTGACGAGGTCCAGATTGCACCGAGAGCGACAGGAATCTGCGGAACAGATCAGCACTACTATCAGAATGGGCGAAATAGTATTTACGAAGTCACTGAGCCTCTTATTCTGGGACACGAGGCTGCAGGGGATGTGGTAGCCGTTGGTTCCCAGGTAACAAACATCCGTGTTGGCGATCGCGTCACGTTGGAGCCTCAGCAGGCGTGTCTATGCTGCGAACATTGCCTCGACGGCAGGTATAATCTCTGCAGTCGGATGCGATTCAACGGATCTGCAAGTGCAAAGCCTCCAGTACAAGGATCCCTTCAAGAACGCCTTAATCATCCTGCTCGACTGGTCTACAAGCTCCCGGATGGCGTGTCATATGAAGAGGCGGCTTTGATTGAGCCTCTATCGGTAGCAATCCACTCAGTCCGCAAGGCGAGAATACACGCTGGACACTCGGTTCTGGTCCTTGGAGCCGGTGCAGTTGGTCTGCTCTGTGCTGCTGTGGCTAAAGCGTCGGGAGCAGCGTCAGTAACCATGGTTGATATCGATGAGGCCAGGCTTGAGTTTGCCAAGGACCAGAACCTTGCCGATGTAACCTACGCAGGCCTTCCGGGCGGCGAGGGACAGACAGGATTGAAAGTGGATGCAGCTTTTGAATGCACCGGCGTCGAGGCATGCCTGAATGCTTGTATAGGAGCCACCATGGCTGGAGGAAGGGTGGTGATTGTCGGGCTTGGCAGACCGATACAGACGCTCAATCTGGGGTTGGCGGTCGTCAGGGAAGTGGAGCTACTTGGGGTCTGGAGATATGCCAACACCTTTCCGACAGCCATAAACCTGCTGGCTGCTGGCTGCCGGCCGACTCGACCTCAAGTCTCTCATCACGCACAGGTTCGATTTACTGGACGCCGAGAAAGGTCTGCAGCTAGTGCTAGGTAAGCCTTCGGACCTGATAAAATGTATTATTACTTCCGAGGCGTAGAGAGAGTACGTACTTAGAATTCAGACCACGCTCCCCTCAGGTTGTCGGAAGATGGATTCCATCGGGGGTGATTTCCGTGTAGCGGAAATGTGACGCCGTGCCAACGTTATTTTGTCGGTCAGGTGTTTCCAGGGGTTAGCCAGCTTGATTCATAAGCATGGTGGCTCCAACCAAGCCAGGCGACGTTACGCTACCAATGAAAAGCACAGTACGTAGCCAGAAGAGAACTAATCGTTTTCTGTTAGGTTCCGTGTCACTCGACAGGCGTCTGCATCCAACTGTCTGTCTGTCTGTCTGTTTTTACCTGATGCCTCTCGTCTGCGTATGATGTCACTTAGTACATACTTGCACTTGTAGCCGTCGAGGTTTCTTGAGGTCGGAAATAGCATTGTCACTCAAGCCTGACGACGCTCACCACACTAGACTGGGGCAGGTTAATGATTGGGTTGCCTCCCAGGCTCCCAGTGAACCACGAAACGGCAATCCATAGATGCTTGCCTAACTACTCTAGACCATTCCATCTTGACTCAACTAGCGTGATCCCCATATGAGGGCGGCCCGTGTGCATGCGGGGAAGCGGGGAGAAGGTTCTTCGACTCGTACTCAACATATCATGCTCATCAGTCACATCCTGCACACTTAGCATTGCTTAACCCCGAATCTTTTGCTGTATACCTATTACTTTGTCCATTCTTGCAACTTTCCCCTGATGGGCACTACTGCAAAATCTGCCTCTGTCCGCTGCCGAGCCGCCAAGGCTTGCAAAGCCTGCCATGACCGTCGTGTCAAGTGTGACGCAGTCGCGCGAGGCACGCCTTGCACACGGTGTGAGCAGTTTGGTATCTCCCCTTGCAGCCTCATCAAATCGAAAAGAGGGACCTACCCTAGGAACAAATCGCGACCCGACAAAGCCAGGCAACAGCCCCTTGCCCCTGTGTCCGAGGACGAGGGCGAGGGCGAGGGCGAGGGCGAACCTGTGAGTGCCAGTGTTATCACAGCAGAAGCGATCAGGGCCCCCGAAGATCCGCAGCCGGCAACAGATGCCTCCCAGTTGGTTCAAGCGCTGGAAAATGATATCGTGGTCCCCCAGGAACCCGAGTCTGCGGCACAAGATATGGACATGGACTATCAACTTCGAGACAGGCGTCACAATTCCATGCAGGCAGTATCGGAAGTACTGGCCCAATCGCCTACATGCCATTCTAACGTTGCGGATCCGGATAATGTCGCTCGGTCTGCCATGCCTGACCCGCCCCCCCGTCTCTTTTCTCTTCACGAGGCTGCAGGTCAGAATCTCTCGTCACCGGACTCTGACGTGTCTCACTCCACCGTCTCGTCGTACCGCGAAATTAGTTGGCCCACCATGTTCGATCACTTCCTCGACACCCGCCGGCGAGACCGAGGGAGACTTATTGACAAATGCTCCATCACTTACCTGGGCGAGTCTTTTCCCTTGGCCATGGTACTGGAGGATCTGGAGGAGGGTGGTACCATCAAGTTGCACTACCCTGGGCCCCCTGTGTCCCAGCACGATCAACTTCCTGCCGAGCAGCACCCAGCCCACATGAATGAGGACGAAATCTGCAGTCTTACAAAAAGGGGGGCTTTTGAGTACCCTCAGGCTGAGATCTTGGACGGCTTGATGACAGTGTTTCTGGATCGAGTCTATCCATTGTATCCTATCGTCAACCGACTCGAGTTCCTCAATCAAGTCAGCAGCAAGACGACACCGTGGCTCTTGTTGCACGCTGTCTGTTTCATCGCGTCAACCTTCTGTCCGATATCTATACTGCATCAAGCCAGGTTCGGCAGCCGTAAACAGGCACGCTATCATTACTACAGCAGAGCCAAGGCACTCTTCGATGCCGGCTATGAGGTCAACAAGATTGTGACGCTGCAAAGCACCATCCTCCTCGCATTCTGGGCTGGGGGACCAAACAACTTCTGGAACTGCTACAGCTGGAACAGTACCAGCGTCACTATTGCCGAAGGCCTTGGACTTCACCGCTCCATGGCCAATGCCAATATCAACCCTCAAGATCGCAGCCTTTTACGCCGCTTGTGGTGGACCCTTGTCATACGCGATGCCTCTTGCGGTGCCCTCTTTGGACGACCCTTTCGGATCAATATGGAGTTTTGCGATACCGAGATGCTGACTATGGACGACTTCAAAACCGACTCTGGGAGCCCCGAATTTGCTGAAAATCCCCTCAAGCCAACCTACGGTCTGTATCAGATACACGTGGCCAGGCTATCCATTATTCTACGAAGCATCATTGCTTCACGCTTCGCCCAACGCAATGAGGTACAACCTGACCTCATGAACCAGCTACAGTGCTGGCTTCAGGAGCTGCCAGCCAGTTTGCGGTGGGAAGACGCTGGTCACACATCAAATGTCTTCTCGTGGTGTCTCTCGATTCTCTACGATCATCATGTCATTCTCTGCACCCTGGGCCACCTATCGTCAGGTAGCTACCGTCCGGACACTGCGAGCTCGGCCTCATTCCACGGCCGCTTTGGCTCAATCTCCAGTATCTCGCCCTGGGAGTTGAGGGAAGGCAAGGGCTGCGCATCCACCATTGATTCCGCAGCACAGCGGATTCTTACGCTTGCTTGTGGCATCGTTCGAAGATCGGCAACCCTCGCCTTGCCGCACGAGGCATATCCCGGCCTGTTTCTGGCTGAAGTCGTATTTTATACGCAGATGAAGAGCAGTAGTCCTGCTCGGGCCCAGCTAGGGCAATCATCGATGATGATGTGTCAACTGGCATGGCACAACATCAGTGACGCTTGGGATTCGACGCCCTGGGTGATGAGACTCTTTGACAACCTCGTCTCTAACACGCAAAATGATGTGCAGGGCCCGCCCCTCAACGGCGATGGCCTGGCCGCTGACCCCAATCCCGCCGAGACGCACGCTGGTTCAAGAATACCAGGATTGGCTCTGGTGGCTGGTATGCCTGATGACATCATCCCAGACATACAAGACATGGATACAAGCTTCATGGAAGACTCCTGGCATACCCACCCAATGCTGTCGTCCTTTCTGGAAACCAACTTGAATTGGACCAATCCTTGGGGCCCGCAGGGAGACCCTAATTTGGGGCCTACTTTTTTTGACCCAGACATGGTTGACCAACAACAGGTGTGATTGATCGAACGCAATACAGCGAGGGCGGCTTAGGCCGTTTTGCCCTGAGGCGTTCGGCTACATGCTCAAGGCAGTGGGCTATATGACATGGACGCTTACTATCTCCAAAGGAATAGGCTTAGTGAGACTGTGATGTAATGGAGCGTATCACCAGCCGGCGCAGTTCGGCAACAAGTTTGGTGTTGCGTCTTAGTAATAGGTATACTGGATACTGAGTTTCTGGTCTTGAATTGATAGATTTCCGATCACAGGAAGCTCTGCGAATATGGCAGACACTTGCCGAGAGTGGTCGACACTTGTGACACTTTGGCCAGTGATGACTCAGTTGGATAAATTTCCACATTATGCAGCATTGCATCGTTAAGACGCTGCTGATGTGTCAAAACTGTGTTGATGTTGTGGTTGGCCTCACTGCCTGACAGCCTATGCCGTGATTGTTTGCCGGGTGTGGTGTTGTGCTCAGCAGATTATCTATCTGCATCCATTCATGCTCCATGACAATATGTTCACGGGGCCACAGACTGGACTTGAGGATCACGCCGGCATCGTCCCGGTGAGTTCAAAGTGAACCGACCAACCTCGTACTCATGGTGTATTTGTTATCTGGCTATAAAAGACGCTACTCAGCAATGCCTCAATTCACCACTGAAGTAGTAACATGATGCCTCATGTAACATCGCACCCTCATCATTCACAGAGTATCTCTCCTCAGTGTTTTGTCTTATGCCTGCTGAGCAACATTATTGTACATACCTTCGTATAGTCTAAAGCTTTCCAGTGTCCTGCCTGGGCCTCCTCGCCGCCCGCTCATATTGATTCGGCCACTTGGCTCTCACCCCAAGCTCATTGGCGACATTCAGAACCCACTGAGGGTCTCTAAGGAATTGCCTCGCAGCCAATATCAGCTCGGCCTGTGCAACTCCGTGGTCGCCATCCACCTCTACTGTGCCGTCGCCATTACATTCAACCGGCTTCCCTTCCTCAACAAGCGAGCGTGCCATCTCTGCTTCGGTAATCTTGCCGACTGCCGCAATCTGAAGCTGTAGCCCTTCAGCACGAACGGCAGCGCGGATGGATCCTGCGAGGTCGGTCTGGTATCGATTGTGGGATGGGATGCGAGAGAGGGGTGTGTTTCCGGCCGAAGACACATCCAACACATCGATGCCCAGACCTGGTAGCAGCCTGGTGAGACGGATCGACTCTTCGAGGTTCCAGGACGGCTGGTCGCTGTGATCCATCCATTCTGTAGCTGAGATGCGCAGCCACAGCGGCATCGACTCGGGGATTACAGCCCGAACAGCTTGTATGGTTTCTACGAGGAAACGTGTGCGGTTTTCAAAGGAGCCGCCGTAATGATCGGTCCGGATGTTGGAGATGGGTGACAGGAAATTGTTGTGCAGGTAACCGTGCGCGCCGTGGAGCTCAATGACATCGAACCCAGCCTTGACCGCCCTCGTTGCGGATTCAGCAAACTTCTGCACCAAGTCCTTGATCTCCTTGACGGAGAGCTCCTTGGGAGGAGCGTGATCATCTGCGTAGGGAAGGGGACTAGGCCCCACAACATCTGTTGGCCAACCGCCGATAGACTCATCAGCCAGAGGTTTGGCAGTGGTACCCCCTAACCAGGGAGCAATGGTGCTCGCCTTGCGTCCAGCGTGACCTATCTGGATGCCTGCCAGACTACCCTGGCTGTGGATAACATCCACGATTCTTTTTAGTGGCGCAATCTGCGAGTCCTGCCATAGCCCTGAATCCTCAGGTGAAATACGACCCCTTGGCTCGACAGCAGTTGCCTCCACCATTACGGTGCCAGCGCCACCAATTGCGAATTGACCAAGGTGCGCGATATGCCAGTCTGATAGATGTCCATCGGAGGCTGCGTAGGTGCACATGGGCGACACAACGAAACGGTTGTGGGCTACCACGCCACGGGTCATCAGGGGCGTAAAAAGCGTGGGCGCTGAGCTGGGGCCCAGGGGAGTGCCCGCTGGCGGAGACTGGGCTGGCGTGAAGAAAGGAACGCCTTTTGCGCCGGCGTTAACCAACTTGGACGACATGATTGGCGTGATTGTGATGGTGCGCCAGAGTTGCAACTTTTAATAAGAGAGGGATGGAATGAGTGATGACTCTTCGATCGGCGAGAGAATGGCGATGGAAAACGGCACGAACAATCTTTGTACTTATGCTAGGTTAAGTCTATTCTTAACAACAAGAGGCCTCGTAACGGGTTGTTTGTTTTATACAAATTGTGAAACCAGGAGTGGAGTTCGAATGTTGTCATTCACAAGTTTTCGTACCCGATGAAGCAATTCTTCGGTTATTAGACTCCCCAGGACACATCTATTATTGCAGCTTCTCTTCTCTCACAATGCCCCCACAAATGGCAAGATCCCGTCATTTCAGTTTGTTAATCATAGACATGGGGGTGGAGAGGAGGGGAGCAGAGGGCAGCGGCTATAAGAGTTGGTACGTACTGTAGATGAAAGGCTATTTGCTACTGTAACGATTGGACAAGTGTAAGCCGTCGACCGCTGACAAATGACTTACTTAATCAAGAGGCTAGTATAAAACCGGTATAGTGTGGCCTTGGCACAAGCAGCCGTTGTGAAGCTATTTACTGGTAATTCCGTCCCGTACGCCTCTTAATCGTTATCTCTACCCGTGCTACCCGTGTGTCTGGTGTGTTGGAAAGGCGGTGGCCAAGTCCTTGCGCGGCTATATGGCGCAGGATCGCTACGTTAATCCAAACCCAGGTTCAAGGTCGACTGACCCCTGAGACATTTCCCACATGGCCCAGTCTTACCAGTAAATTGCCTGATGAAACACCCAAAAGATGCACAGATTCTTGGTACCGAAATGGTAATGGTACGTCACAAAAGATGAAATTATTCTGGTCACACAGGCAGTCAGGTGATGGGTCAGGGGATCGCTATTAAACTACCTAATGGAATTCTGTTGACTCTCCCCAGTTTTAGGTCAGCCTACCCTAGGGCGAGCAGTACGAGCACAGC